>JARHVA010007459.1:0-112500 GCA_037957365.1 Torreya grandis
GAAAAGAAGGTTTGATCAAAGATAAACAAGTGGTATGAGAATGAAATATGAATACTTTGATTGAAATGTGATTTGATAGTGTTTTTGGTTTTTTAGTTGTTCAAATATAATGATATATGGCTTATGACACTATGAAAATTAACTAGATGTTAATGCATTTGGTTTTCAAGAGGTATTACTAGTGCTGATGACATAAGAGTGGAGGCTTAGAGTGATGATGCAAATGGGCTATAGAGTATGAGTTTGTGGTTCTAGAGGATATGGGTTTATTGTATATATGCATAGATTCTAGATATTTGAGTAGATAGGGCTTTGTTGACAACACTTACTAAGAGATGGCATGGTGAGACTAGTACATTTCACTTATATAGGGGAGATGATAGTCACATTGGAGGATATTTATTATATTTTAGGCATTTTGATATGAGGGAGATGAGTATACTGGGGGTAGGGTCCATATGAGACAACTTATATATGATCTTTGATGATGGATTGACTCTTATTATGAGGGGTGGAGTGGATGTGGATTATTTTACTAGATTAGGATGGATTATTTGACTATTGTGCTTATGAATATATTAGAGGCATTATTATACCTAATAAGAGTGGAAGATTATGTCCAATTAGGATATTAAATGTTATCAAAGATAGGATGGAGATGGGTGAGTGATTGCATGGGTTCTATGCATATTAGCATACCTATATAGGGAATTGCATCATGCAGTGTATACAAATGAGAAGGAGATTGGGCCATTGACATTAATATATGGTATAGTGCTTGGAGAACATTATTATAGAGAGGTTATTTGGGCACATGAACACTCATTCCATAGATGATCCATGAGCATATAGGTGGCATATGAATATTGGTACTCATACACCACATTTAGATGATCTTGAATTCTATGAGAGGCATATTGATGAGCTAGGTGATGACTAGATCATTTATAGACCTTACAAATAGACTATATTTTAGTGGTCATAAGATGTTTTACACATGGTATATATGATAACTCAAAGTTATATTATTGAGACTCATGCTACATTATAGAGAGATATCACCCAGATTGAGTGATGAGGTAGTTTAGTGTTAGGCAACACATTCCATTTGGTCCACACATTTTTTCATGATTTGTGAGAGAGAGAGAGAGAGAGAGAGAGAGAGAGAGAGAGAGAGAGATGAGGAGAGAGAGAGAGAGGAGAGAGAGAGAGAGAGAGAGAGAGAGAGAGAGAGAGAGAGAGAGGAGAGAGAGAGAGAGAGAGAGAGAGAGAGAGAGAGAGAGAGAGAGAGAGAGACCATGACCCAATGATAACCAATCATAAATAGTCACAATAGTAGATAGTGAGATGGAGTGATAAAATTAATGTGGGAGTTGTGGATGATTACACATATTATTGGACCCATTAGCATCTATTGAGATTGACTATACCATATGCACCACCATAAACATGGAGATAGAGACTAGTTTCTAGCTTGAGTAGACAACTACAAGGCATACGTTTAGGAGCTTGGATTAGGAGGGAGGTTATAGGAGACAAGGGACAAGCATAAACATGAGGGTAGAGGACATGCTATGGAGATTATCAATTACATGTTGTTTAGATTACTGATATGGAAGAAGTGGATATTTTATGGGAGGTAAGGGTTGATATAGTGTGGATATAGATATACATGTGGAGATAAAGAAAATAGATAGAGTAGAGATGCCACTGATAATTATTGATAATTAAGGGCATAGATATGGGAGGATGTAGTTATGAGATTGGTACAACACACACACACACACACACACACACACACACACACACACACACACACACACACACACACACACACACACACACACATAGAGGGGATATTTATATTTCTTCATGCACACTAAGGTCTCAAGAAGAGCAGGCTCTTATAGATAGACTCTACGAGGAGATCAGAGCTCAGGATAGAGAGATAGATGGGTTACATAGGGAGGTATCCAAATTACAAGGATTTATAGATAGAAGAGGAGATTAGACATTGGAGATTAGATGATTATAAATTGAGGTGGATAGGTTATAGGTTGTGGTTGATGGGATAGATAGAGATGGTATGGATAAAAAATTTATGATACATGATGTGGAGACTCAAACTTTAGATTATAAAACATTGATATAATGTTATAGATAAGAGAGATACACTAATAGGACTAAACTAGTAGAGGCTAGGGTATTATTATTAGGATAGGTACATATTGTGACATTAGATAGGGTGATGAGGGCCATGGAATAGGCCACATATTACAAGAGTTTATATAATGAGGTTGTTCCACATGCATAAAGGGCATCATACTTTAGAAAGTATTCTCTTAGATGATTTGCATCAAGGAGATTAGTATAATTGATAAATTCAAAGAGGTCAGTAGGTTAGGTTACACATCATATGATGGGTCCTCCATGAGGCATGACATGGCATGAAGAGATATTTCAGAAGCCAAACACTCTATCAGAGGGATAGGGTGAGACATGACATAGTTTTTGGATGATGGATTGGTTCATCAATGTATACATATATTTGAGATGTATCATTTTATATAGACACACACACACACACACACACACACACACACACACACACACACACACACACACACACACACACACACACACACACACACACACACACACACACACACACACACATTCATGATTATTATAAAACTTTGTACTATATGGATGGAAATTATGGACTATTTATGGATGGTATATGGATTTATATGGACTTATTCATTGTTGATGGGCATGTGGATATATAGAGCACTAGTTATATTTCCTACATTTTGATTTACACTAGTATGTTTTTAATTATTTCAACATATTAGTATCGATTATATGACGTATGATTGGATTCATGAATGCATGATTTAGGATGTGAAATAGTTGATTCACTTTTGTTTTTTGTTCTTTTCATTGGATTTCTAACAATAAAGAGTTTTGAGCAAACTAATTTTTAATATAGCATAAAACACATTACCACCAATGATATTGAATAATCATGATAAATTTTGATGTTTTAGGTATATGAACTAAAGAAAGAATAAAATGTGTAAAATAAAAGTACATCATGATATAGAAAAACCATAAACATAATATGCATAAAAATATATATATACTTTTCAAACATACAAAAAGTAAAACAATGAAAGTAATATTTAAAAATAAAATGAATCTAAATGATGTGAACACACAAAATGTTGATGTGACAATATTAAGAAAAAATGATTTACAAACAAATAAACAAATAGGAAACATTCTAAAGACAAATAATTGACATACTGAAGTAAAATAATCATAATGGATAAAGTAAACAAAAAGGAAATAACCATTTGAAAGGTTAAGGATAAAATGGATTAATAACCAACTTAATGGTTAGGGAGAAAAATGGATGAATAACCAAATTAATGGTTAGGGGTAGAAAATGGATAAATAAATAACTTAATGGCTAAGAATAAAAAAATCAATACATTAATGAAAACAATCAAAGGCTTGAGTAGAAAAAGAAATGAGTAAAGACTTAACATTCTAAGCAAGAGCTTTATAATTGTAGCTAAGAGCTAGGCTAAATACTCAATAATCGATGAGGAAGCATAAAGATAAGCTAATCCATTCTCAGGGAAATGGATGATGGGAAGATGGTGTCCAAGATGACCCTATAGACCCCATGTATCTAATCACTACCTACATAATCCACCCTAAACAAAGTCCATATGGGGATATCAAGCCAGATGTAGTTCTCGCAATATGAGAAGTGATGAGAAAGTGGGTAATTGATGGAGCATTTAAGTGTTAGATGAAAAATATGCATGAGTGATACACCCAAAAATGAGAAAATGATGTGGAAGCTAGCTAAAATGGTAGATGTGTTAAGGTAAGTGTTTAACATATTTTTGGGATATTTTTGTAATGTTTATTTTATTTTGTTTTTGTATTTTTGTATTTTTAAAACAAGGAATATAAAATATGATTTCCTCTATCATGAGAAAGGATGTAGGTTTACATTTAGGAGTATGAAACCTTAAACTATCATGTTATAGGATAAATGATGAACTACTGAAACATGATACCCCCAAGTAACTAGGATGAATATAGATAATGGCTTACATATGGCACCACAAATTTGGTTTTCACCATGGTACTTGTCCAACGTTCTAGTAATTTGGTTTTCACTTTTGGATGATGATCTATGTGGTTTTTCTTATTTTTTTTACTTTATATTTTTTTTTGAACACTTAGGATACCAATAATGTCATATAAAACAAGTTTAGGCATAAAATCTCTTAAGGTTCATGATGTTCATAAGTTCATCAAGATCCTCCCCATAGTCTATAGCTAATTTGAAATCTCTTAATCCATACTTGGAAATGATAACATATGGGCCTAACCAATTAAGCTCAAATTTTCCCTTCTATTATTTAACATTTGTGTTTCATTGGTTCTACTTAAGAACTAGATCTTTGATTTCAAATTTTCTAGCTTTAATCCATTTATTATAGCTACAATGAATTAAATTATGGTAAACTTACAAATGGTTTAAATTATTGAGTCATTTATCATCTAAAATTTTGAGTTCACTGAAGCATGAAATGAAATAGGATTATTCATCTATGATTTGTTGTAAGGATATTCACAAATATGGAAACTTGACCTTTATGGGAAGAATAGACTTAGTACCATAGATAAGGGAATAAGGGGTGGCCCCTATGGGTGTGTAGATACTAGTGTGGTAGGCCTAGAGGGTGGGATATAACTGAATATGCCAGTCATGACCAGATTCATTAAAAATTATCTTAAGGATGCACAAAATATTTTTATTAGTTGCCTCAACTTGGTCATTGCCTTGTGGGTAATAAGGATTAGACCACCTATGCTTGATATGATAGGTTTGACAAAGAGTCTTAACATATATATTCTTGAATTATTTACCATTATCATAAATGAGAGTGGAAGGAATACCAAAGTGATAGACAATTTGTTTTGAGTTTGAGTATTTTGAATGTAGTTGACATCAGTTATGCCATCTTCAACAAGATTTTTGTTTTTTTCAAAAAAATTTGGGTTGTCTATCAGTTTAGAGGAATTATTATTATCTAGTTCAAATATTTTGATTACACTTCTATTAATCAATGTTATTTCTACTTAAACTCCCTTTTTAATGATTTAATCAAAAGACCTTTGGGAAAAGGAGTGACAAATGGTGTCCCAAGTCTAAATTTAAGTTCATAAAGATGTCCATAAGCTCTATTTCAAGAAATGACCATTTGAAATGACTTGTGATTACTCACCATATTTTGAGAAAGGAAGCAAAACTTTCACCATTGTGTTACTTGGTGTTGTGTAAATCTAAGGTGGTCAAGTATTTTTTGATATTATAAGAGAAGTGGCAAACAAATTTTTAAGATAAGTCTTCAAGGGTGAAAATAGATCCTTTCAAAAATTTTGAAAACCATTCAAGGGCTTGGCCCCTGAGACTTCATGGGAACAAACACAACATGTATTCATTATTATAATCAATGTTATCACATGCATGATATAATCTGGTTAGATGTTATTTGGGATCTCCTTTACCTTTATACTTGTCAAATTTTAGGAGTTAAAAGTACTTTGGAAAAGGTGTAGTCGTTTTACTTAAATCATATGGGTATGAGAAAATTTCCTCAAACCTGAATTATTTTTCCAAGAATAAGAGACATCTTGTAAGTCTTGAAATCTATCCTTTATGTTTTGAAATTCGTGTATGAGATATGGGGATAATTTGTTCGTTTGACTTAATAGATTAAGTGGTTGACCCATGATTGGTTTGTGTTTTGTGGAATGTGTTGATTAAAATTATTTGGAGGTTGATTGTTAAAATTAATGTTTTAAGGATTTGAAAAAAGGATTGAAGTTGGAGTTATAACTAAGGTTTATATTTGCACTACAACCAAAATTTGTTTGACTTATATTTGGATTGTAACCAAAGCTTGTTTGATTTAAATTTGGGCTGAAACCAAGGTTCAATTTATGTGTAAAGTTTATGTTTGGGTTTGGGTTGAAATTTGAGTTATTTGGTGTGTTGTTGTTAAATTTCATTGAATTGGGATTGGTGTAATAACCAAAACTTTTGGATTAGATTGTTTTGGATGCATGTTAAAGTTTTAATTAAATTTATTATAACCTAGGTTTGAATTAAAGTTAGCTTGCTTAGGATTTTGGTTTAGGTTATTTTGGTTAAGGTTAATGTTAAAATAAGGATTTGTGTTTGGAATATTAAATTTAAAGTTAGGATTGAGGTTGGAATTGTTCAAATTAGGTGGTGTTTGGTTTTGGTTTAAACTTGTGTTAGGATTTGGAGTATAATTAAATTAAAGACTTGGATTAGAGTTAAACTAATTTGGAGTTGGAATGGAATTTTTGTTGTAACTTGGATTAGATGGAACTGATCCAAGAGTGTTAAAAGAAGAAAACTAATTTTATACAGCACTATTTAAATTTAGATTGTTGAGTGTGCATGAAGCAATACTCAAACTAGGATTGGATGGTTGATTGGGTAAGCTAGAATGGGTATTCAAGCTTTGATTTTTATTTTTATTGGAAATGATTGGTGATGCTTGGAGGATATTATTTATGTTTATTAATGATTTTGAATAAAAATTCAAACTCAAATTAATTTGACTATAACCTTATAAATTTAGGTGTGCACTCAAATTTGATGTAATCAAATGTTGATTGGCTAAACTTAAATTATATGGGAGAACCATGTTCAAGTTTGGGTTGACTTGTTGCATGATTGGTAAAATTGAATTAAGATTCAAGTTTTGATTAGTTTGGTGAATGATTGGTAAGTATGAAGGTATATTCAAACGTAATTATTTGGATAAAATTATGAAAGTAAATTTATATTCACATTCGCATTGGGGTTACCAAATAGATTGATTTATTGATGAAATTGAAAGTGCATAATCTCTTGAGCTCCTTGATTTACATGAATTTTCATGGAAAATTTGTGTCTTATTTGATATGACTCTTCATGTGAGATAGTTTTCCCCTTATCTCAGGAGACTAGGGGATGAGGCTTTGACGATATTAAAAGGGCATTTCTTCCCTCTAAATAACCTTATGAAGTATATTGATTAGGATTACAGGATGAAGGTTATTTGCTTACAATCAACTATTGTAATTTTTATACGTCAAAGTCAGATGAGAATTTTTCTCTAAAGCCCAAGGCTTGAAGCAAGAATTTATTATTGTTGGAAATGATATAATCATAAAATTATGGTGTAGGTTGGACATATTTTGGGCTACCTTCATCTTGGTAATCCCTTATTTTATCTTCTTCTTGTTTGGTTATCTCATTTATTTCTACATGATGCTCTTGACCAGGAAATTGAAAGGGATCATTGTTGAAAGGCTCAACCCTTACATTTTGATTATTTAGCATGGAAATTTACCTAGTGATATGTGTCATGGGTAAGATTAAAATAAAAATGACTCAAAAAAAGGAAGTTTTAAACTAATAATAATAACCACAATGTGACTCAAAATTTTGGATTCTTAAACTAATTATTTTAAGCTTCTGGGAATTTTTTTTAATTTTAGGATATTATTTAAAATCAAATGAATTTGTTTACAAAAAATGATATTATAGCACATGGAAAACCTAAGGAAACAAAAAATAAATAATTACTCTAAACAGTCAAGCAAATTTCACATAAATGATAAAAAATTATAATAAGGGTTGTGAACAACTTTTGGGCCTTCCAGTATCATTGACTCATCTATACTCTAAACTATAGCCTAATATTTCAAGGCACTAACCAAAGAGGGGATTATCATTCTCATGGCCCACTAAGTCTATTTTTGAAGGTGTGTGTAATGTATCTTCTCAACATTAATTGCTAACTAATGTACCAAAATCAAATGATAAAAGATGTTTTCCTAGGCTTAAGTGTTGAACAAAATTATCTAAAGGGAGAAAACTATGGAATAAATAGACAAAGCAAACGCACGCTATTAGGTCTTGTCACAAAGCTCCAAATATATTTGTAGGTGTTTTAGTGTGTTTACACTCAGTGATATCATATTTTGAATTAGCTATTAAAACCTTAGGTATTGGATCATGAAAGCCCCTCATGTCATAGTGTGTTTAAAACACACAATTACTTAGGTGGTTGAAATAACTAGATCTTGATTTATATACCCCATTGGTAAATAGGGTTTGACCTAATTCATGGTGGTCATATCCATGGTCAATAGAGCCCCTAAAAAAAATAACAAGTGTTTATTTTTAATTTTTGAGTATCATCACCAATGTGATGCCAAGGAAAGAGCATACACGAATACCCCTTGGGTAAGATAAACAAATATGGAATTATTTATGATTCCCAATTATCATCACCAATGTGATGCTAATGGAAGAACATACATAATTTCCATAATTACAAATAAAATTTTGAAAGGAAAATAAATAAGTCCAAATAAAATGTGATGTAATTACTAAAACTTTGAAAAAAAATTGAAAGTGTTTTTGATAATATAAGGTGGCAAACTAGGGGCCAAACCCTTACAAACAACAAAGAAACCATGAAGGCAGTCAACACAAATGATGCCTTACGATATAAATGTCACATTCAATGAACCAACAGACATAGAAAAACCAAAATTAAAACAAATATAAGAATAAACGAGAGGTAGAGTATCCAAACAAAGAAGAACTAAGGAGGCTAGATCTCTCCTTAAATATAGATTTAATGATTTCATACAATTTCTTAATGTTCTCTGCATTGATAGTTGTAGCAGTAGTGCCCAAATCCTATAGCATGGACATGTTCAAGAGAAAGAATTCCAGAGCCTAGTAGAAAGTTCTACTCCAATTTCTGAATGTAACCCTTTAGGACAACAATTTCAGTACTCAATCCTATCTCGATTTCAGTTTCATCATTAGCTTCTTCCACATATATCTTTCCTTCTTTGTCACAACTTTTTGTAAAGTCAGCAACATTCTCTACAATATCCTCTAGTTCTCTTATCTCCTACTTACCTTCAGTATCCTAAGAGATTTCTTAAACATCCAAGTCCTTAGTCTCATCATCCTGAGTGGCTTCATCTAAGGTGCTCTTAGAGTAGTTGATAATCCTAGCCTTAGGAGCAAGTTTGCTAGCAATTTGCCCCGACTGTCTAACTCTAGAGGGAAAGACTTCCTTACTAACCTTAGTGGACATATGGGATTTATTACCTTGACCCCCAGGGGTCCTACAAGGATTTGTAGGGGTCCCCACAGTAGTCCCCCCAGTACCCATTTCACCAACATATATCTTCCTCTTCTTGCCCTTTGTACTCAAAAAAGAGCCTGGAGTGTCTACGGGAGTCTCCTCTGGAGTAGAAAAATAAACTTCTTTAGTTTTAGTAGAGATAAGGGAAGGATAGGGCTCTTTGGTAGCATCATCAAAAATTTCCCTTATATCATTTGCAAATGGCCTTGGATGGCTCGAGGGCATAGTGGAAATTATACAAATAAAAAATGAGGCCCTGATGAAGGGGGATAGGATTTGAATCCAGTTTTTTTGCCAATTTAGCTCTCACCCTAAGGACTAAATGCTCTACAGAAGAAAGTAGATAAAAGGGAAAGCTGATAAGGGTATTACACCTAAAATGATTCAGAAGGGGGAGATGATAATTGTAAAACCTAGTGAAACATCCCTTTAGTGTGAAATACTTCATGAGGATAAAGTACATGCCATCCCAAGGCTCGGGCAACTTGGTTTGATCAAATCCTCCTTGGGAAGGTGCTAGTTCTTCACCTTCTCCAAGAAATAGCTTTTGGCTGGAAGGGTCCACAATTTTTGTTTTTTGTTGTAGCTTCATCCCCTGCATAGACATGCCAGTAGCCATAGCTATCACATATTTTGAAATCTCAAATCTAATTCCTCCAACAGAGACTCACCAGTTTAGCCAAGACATAGCAAAATGTTTAGATAGGTTTTCATCAAACCCATTGAGCTTTTCCATATAGGGACTAATCCCTCCCTCTTTACAGTAGTGCTAGACCACCGAGTTGTCTTTGAACTCATAGTAAGAAATTGGTTTTGTTTGAATTCTATCACCACCCATGTCAGACTTACAGAGCAGACTAGGAGAATCCCAAATTTTAACCATCAAAATTAAAGTAGCTTCAAGCCCTTGCTCATGAATATGCATAATGATGATGAAATAACACATACTTCAGAGCATCATGTAGAGATGATACTTACTCATCCCATGCTTAAACACAATTTCCCAGTGATCTCCACAATGATGAAATAGTTTGATCACCTTAACAAAGTGGTATAATAACTTGGAAATGATTATCAAAAGTGTACAATAGGCCCCAAACTCTGAGATCCACATCGACACACTCTAAAAGGACTGACTAATAGAGTTATCCTTTCAACATATCTAACTCATCCTTAATAGGTCATTTCCTTTTGGATGAGATCCCTAATATTTAAAGGGATATGATCTATTTGATGCCAACATCACCAATTTGAAAATTGTTGGCCGAGATTGGCACAGGCACTAGCTACACTATTTCCCTCCCTATAAATATGTGAAATATCAACTCTTGTAAGTTTCCTCAAGAGAAATTGTATATCCCTAATGATATCTTTTAACTTAATGCCCACACTTGATACTTTGTTGACTGCATTGATAACCATTTTGGAGTCCCCTTGGATACTCAAATTCCTTATTCCAAGGGATATAGCCAATTTTATCCCCCATGGAAGAGCAGTTGCTTCAACATAGTTATTGCTCTGGTAGCTTATTCCACCAACATAGACAACAATCATCCACCCTTTGTCATTTCTTATAATCCCTCCCCCACTGGCTTTACCATCAGACTTAGAGGCCCCATCAAAGTTAAGTTTCAACCAGTTAAGCTTCAAGGGATTCCATCTAGTGTTAAGTCTCTATAGCATTTTATAATTATTAAAATTATGAATATGATTTAGTACCTTCCATTTATCTACAATTTGCTCTTCTTCCTGAGTTAGGGGCTTCTCTATAGTGTGAATATGAGCAATAGTGACAATTTCCAATAGAGTCTTGACAAAAGTATGAAACACCTGAGAGGCATCTCTAGCAGTATCCCTAAAAATTCTATGGTTGCACTCTTTCCATAAAATCCAGCTTAAACAGGGTAGAGTTTGATTCCATAACTCAAGGAGCCAAGGATGAGAAATGGTAGGATTCCAGCTGATAATGACTTCCTTGAAGTCAGAATTATAGACCCACTCAATGCCAAAATTATTTAGGATTCTACCCCAAAGTTCCCATGTAAAAGCATAGTGTATGAAAAGATGAGAAATTGTTTCCTCTTTTGAATAGCACAAATAGCATCTGTTGACTAGGGTAAACCCTCTATTCTGAATGTTGTCTTGAGTTAAAATTTTATTATGAGTAGCAGCCCACCAAAACATGTTGATTTTTGGTATAAGTTTATGGTTCCAAACTTTTTTCCATATCTCCTTATTCTGAGCCTCAAGAAACAGCAAATGATAAACAAACTTGATAGAGAACCATCCATTCTTATTTGGCCACCAGTACTATTCATCTTCTCTTGGGAAGAGAGGGATTCTGACCCACTGAATCAACTATTGAATATCTAGAACTCTAGGGGAGAGATCAGGTTGATGAGCATAACAGTCTAATATATTTTTCTATCTCCTTATGCTATTGTTATTAGCCATGTAATCATAGACTTTATCTCCAAAAAATTGAGTAGTAATGTCAACAATTTCTCTATAGTCTCCCTATGTGATAAGAGCCTTATCCTTTACCCAAATGTCATTCCAAAATTTAATATGCCTACCATTTCCCAATTTCCATCTAATCCCTTGCTTAAGAAGGCTTCTACTTTTTAGCATTTTATTCCATATCACCAACCCCTGGGGTAGCCTTACCTATTGTAGAAAGTTAGAACCATCCAAACTATGCATATATTTGGCATGCATGATTTCCCCCTAATCATTATGTTTGTGAATCAGATTCTAGTTGATTTTGGAGAGAAGGGCTTTGTTCATGTTCCTGATGGATCTAATATTGAGGCCACCATGTGATTTTAGAAGACACACTTTTTCCCAACTGACCAAAGACATTCTCTATCTATCTTTCAGTCCCACCCATAAGAATTTTATTTGGATCTATTCTAATTTGATAGAAAAATATGAAGGCATTCTAAAGAGAGACAAGAAGTAGGTAGGAATCCCTTGTAGAGAGGCCTGAAGAAGCTGTAATTTACCTGCACTACTAAGTAGTTTCCATTTCCAACCAAGTAGTTTCTTCTGAGTTCTTTCCAATATTCCATTCTAGAAGCTTGGAGATATTTATTTGACCATGATGGGAAGGCCCAAATAGATAGAAGGTAGATCAGCTTCAGCATAGTCCAGAATGTCAATGATTTTTTGTCTAAGGTCATTAGGAGTATTAAAGAAGTACACATTGCTTTTTTAGAAATTTATACTTTGACCAAAATCTATGGCATAGTTATTAAAAATATTATTCCATCTCTGAGCTTTAATTACCGAAGAGATGCCAAAAACAATGGTATCATCAACAAATTGTTGCACCACCATAGGGGGAAGGGAGGAAGTAGGTTTGATGCCCACTAGATTTTAGAGGCTATATTAGCTTGTATGCATCTCTCAAGTGCCTCTACCATTATGATGAACAAGGGGAAAGAGGGTCCCCCTGGCAGATTCCTCTCGAAGAAGAGAAGAAACCTCTAGGGACCCTATTAATTAGGACTAAAAATTTAGTAGAAGAGATAGCGTTCCATACAAGGTGTGACATCTTATCATTAAACTCAAACTTCCTGATGACTTGAAATAGAAAATTCTATGAGACCCTATCATATGCTTTAGAAATGTCTAACTTAAGAGCCATACCAGGGATTCTACTTTTATCCATGGAATGAATAGTTTCATGAGTGGAGATCACAACATCAATGATTTGTCAGTCCGTGACAAAGCCTTTTTTAACAGGGGAAATAATTTTGTCTAGAAAAGTTTAGATTCTCATTAACAACACTTTAGTGCAAAGCTTATAAATAGTATTATAGAGACTAATAGGTCTAAATTCTGAAAGGTGAGTGGGCTAAAATATTTTAGGAACAAGTATAATAAAGGTGTTATTAACCTATTTTAAAAGTCTACCTATTCTAAGAAGTCACAAGCAGCAGCAGTAAGATCCATTCCCACTATCTCCCAATATTCCTAGAAGAAAATAGGAGGGAAGCCATTAGGGCCCAAGGCTTTAAAGGAACCCATAGAGAATAGAACAACATAGACTTTCTACTCAGATATAGGCCTTAACATCTCTAGGTTGTCTTCCTTAGTTATCAAACAGGAGATTTTATCAATGAATTGATTCATAGTTCCACCATTCCCATCATCATTAGTTTGTTTAGTCAGCAAATTCTAAAAAAATATCTTGGCTTATTCCCCTATCTCATTATCTTTAGTTATAATATTGCCATTTTCCAAGCATAACTTAATTATGGAGTTAGCCTTCTTGTGTTTCATGGCTAAAAGATGAAAGAAGATTGTGTTCTTATCTCCCTCTTTGAGCCATTATACTCTAGATTTCTATCTCCAAAAAACCTCTTCTCTATCCATAAGATTCTTCCAGTTAGAAATCAAAACATTCTCTTCTTTAGAAGTGTCTTCTGAATCATCTCCTTGAGCAATCCGCTACTGGATATCTACAAGTTTTCTGGCTATGTTTTTCTTCTGATAAAAGACCTGATCAAAGCTATATATGTTCCATCCATGAACTTCCTATTTGATATGCTAAAGTTTTTTGACAAGTCTAAACATAGGATTGCCCTGGATAGGAATTTTCCACCATTGGGCCACCAATTGTCTAAAGTCTATGCTTAATCCACATGGCTTCATATCAGAAGGGGAAAGGACCACATTAACTCTGATCTTTCCAATTGAGAAAGATAGGGCAATGATCTGACATAGTTCTAGGAAAAGCCTACAAATACATGTTATGATAATCCTCCCAATTAATAGAAATAAGAAATTTATCTAATTTAACTTAGATAATTTGGTCTCCTCTTCTTTTATTAGACTAGGTGAAATTTTGATTTTGAAATTCAACATCCAGAAATCCCCAATCATTTATAAATTTTGCAAAGTCAAACATGATGTCAGAGTAATCAATAATCCCACCATATTCTTTAGAAGGATATAGCAGAGTGCTAAAGTCACCAGCCAACATCCATCTAGTACATGGGGTGTTACTCCTAAAGCTATTCAAATCGGTCCACAAATTTTGCCTCAATGTTCAGTTATTAGGGCCATAGATATTGATCAACGACCAGTTTAAGGAAGACAAAGAGAAGTTAATAATCAAAAAATTATTATTAGAAGAAATAAAGGATCCCTAAATTTTAGCACTATTCCACATGGTTACAATCCCACCTGAAGCCCCTTCAACTAGACTAATGCAAAAAACAACCTTAGGCCATATGTAGTCAACTATTTTCTTGAAACTCTTCTCATTCATCTTGACCTCTTGGAGTAATAAAATATCTAATTTATTATCTAAAATATAGTTTTTGACCTTGAACTATTTGGAGGGACTGTTAAAGCCCCTTAGGTTTTAGGATAATATTCTCATTTAGAAGATTTGGGGGAATGGGTCTTCAGTGTTTTCTGTTTACCACTGGCAATCTCCCTAGCAATCTCTCTTTGTCTTGTTTCTCTTAGGGTTGGTCTCCTTTGTTTGGAGTTGGTGCCAAAATCCACACATTTTTTACCTTTGTGGTTCTTTTTCTTTAGGGTAATCCATTCTTCTTTCTCATTACTACTACCATTTTGTCCTATTTCACTTGTCAATGAATAATTGGCTAATTGGTTGCCTACTTCCAGAACATGGGAAGTATCTATATTTGAATATAAGGTTGTTAATTCCTTAGTATCTACTATTTCTAGAGGTAGATCCAACTGATCATCTCTTAAAACTTTGCCTTCTACATCATCCCCATCTATCATTTGGGCATGTATTTCCCCTTCCTCAAACATATTGGTCTATTGATCCAAAGAGTTATATGTGTTTATTGTAACATTCTGACTATCATTGTCCATAACCTTCTTATTATTCTCTTCTAGTATAGCTTTTTTTGCATTACCAGAGACCTCCTCCTGACTAACTTTTTACCTAACCTTCTCAGTATTATTAGCATTTTTTGCATTACCCCCCATTCCCTGACTACCAGGGTTTCTGAATTTGTGAGACTGATCCTCACCTTCAACAGGGGAATCATCTTTCCTTCCCATCTACTTTACATTACATTGGGTAATTATATGTCCCTTTTTCCTACATATTTGACAAAAGGTGGTAGCATTTTCATAGATGATCAGTTGAGTCCAAATCCCATATTTAGAGTTTGACTCTATAGACGTGGGTAGGGTTTGGTTAATCTCTACATTAACATAAAATTGAGCATAAACACATCTGGATTTAGTTCTAGTGGTATGATCTATAATGACATACTAGCCAATAGAGTTGCCAATAGTGATAGATATTTTTTCATCCCAAAATTCTAATGGGAACCCTAGCAATCTTACCCAAGCAAGAGCAGACTTGCTAAGGTCTGAGTTAGGGTCAAACCCTAGTTTCCAAGAGCACAAGGCAAGTGAATGTGGACCATAAATCCATGGTCCTCCAGCAAGAATATCTATCATATCCTCCCTATTTGTAAATATAAATAGGAATAAGCCTCTTGCCATAGCAGTGATCGAGACAGTACCTTTAGTTCTCCACTGAGAAATTACCCATATCCTAACCATCTCAATATTAGGATGGAAGGAGAAAAACTTACCCACTAAAGCAAGATCCATGGTCACCACAATTTCCTCAACCAGATCATCTAGGATATTCAGGGCCATACCTTCAGTGGAATATTTTTTGATAGGAAGGCTCGACATGCTTTTAGTAGAACACATCTTTTCCCCCATCAACGCTTTCTTCCATCCATTGAAGGGAACATCTTATAACAACTTTGGGTCCTCAGAGGCACTGCCAAAGGTAGTACCCTTCATTGGATCAGTAAGCACTCAGATCACACTCAAAGGGCCCTACAAGGTGGGAAAAAAACTTTGAGCCAAAAAATAGATCTACTAAAAAAAATTGAAAGTGTTAGTAAAACAAAAGAAATTGGTTTTTTGTATAGACCTTTTTGTTGATTTTCTTTGACAATCATTCTAAAAACAAATAGCTATAGTTTTTTTTTGGCTTGGTATAAGGCAACTTGAAATTGAATAAAGAAAAACCACCAAACAACATAAAAACTAATTCTCTGTGAAAAATTCACAGTTACACAGAAAGATAGAAAAATGAAATTGTAAAAAGTTAAACATAGGAGATAAACAAAAGAAGAAAACACAAAATAAAAAAAATCATGCTTCCAAAAAAAATTTGCTGGCCTATATGACAATTTTGTAGATATAAAAATGGTTTTTTTGGTCAAAGTGACAAATTTTCAACCTAAAAAAATAATTTTGCTAACTAAAATGAAAAATTTGCTACTCAGAATAATAATTTCACTACTTAGAAGGATGATTTAGCAACTGTAGAATAATTTCATTATTATACCTACAAAGATAGAAACACAAAAACACAAAAAATATAGAGGGATAAATTCATAGCTTTGTGTCAATTTTATTACTAAGGTTAATGATTTTGTAGTTAAATAGGATAAATTCAGAGTTTGCAACAATGATTTTGCTAAAAAGGTTGACAAATTCATTATTTGCATATAATAGAGAGTTAGAGAAAACTTAAAACATAGACAAAAATAGAATGCAAATATAAACATGATGGTGTAACTAAAGTTAGAAAGAAGACACTAGAAATGTGATACAAAATGATTTCTCTATTATGAGGTATAATTTTGTAATTAATGTTTCCAATCTATAGTTACATAGTGAGCATACACAATTGAGTAGAAAATGTCAAATAGTGATCTATAGCTTAAACCAACACTCACAAATCAAGATTAAATGCATATGAAAATACAAATAACAAAAATCAAATGAAAAATGCTTTCTAAAGTCAATTATGATGAATGTAGGATGAAAAAGATAAGGGAAAAGGTCCCATCGGGCATGAAAAAATATAAGAACTAAATATAGAAATGCTAATAAATCAAATAATAATGTAATCTTAATCTCAGCTAAATTAAACCTAAAATAGATCAATAAACAAAGAAAATAGTAAGCACAAACTTATACCTTAAATATGCAAGTTTCCTCCATTGTAATATAATCTTGATTTTATCTTCAATAATGTGGTTACTCACTCTTCCAATGCAAAGGAGAACAGATAGTGTTTTGGTGCAAACAAGGTTTCAGGATGCTTTGATTCACTTGGATTCACTTAATAATTGAATAACACTTCATTATCATAAGTCAATATGGATGAAAATGATAGTTTTCATGTTTACATATAGTTTTTTGGAGGAAAATATAGTGGTGAAAGATTATTTGGATATTTTAAATGATCCAAATAATCTATAGTGGATAATAATTCCTCACCTGTGAGGATGATGACCATTTCAAATGGTTGAGATAAGTATGGGGATGATTAACTGCATCACCAGGAATGAGTCAAACTTTTTGACAACTCAGGGGATGACTCAAAAGAGGTTGAGGAAATAATGGGTTTGGTTAGGACGAGTCAACATGTGAGGGAGAATAAGGTGAATATTTTGGGTGAGGTATAAAATCCATATTTAATATTTAAATAAGGATTTAAAAGTGTGCACAATTGATTGATTTAATTTATTCAGTTATTTAAATTTGGAGGGAGATGTCATGAATTATATTAAGAAGAATGATTACTAGGTTTCATGTGAATTTTGACACTAAATGAAATATATATGTCTACACTAGGGTTTGAAAATTTGATAAAGAGTGATAACATGTGCATGCAATTTTTATACATCAAAATAAATGTGACAAAAAACCTATAAGAATCTAATTAGTTGAATTAATATCTAGTTAGTATTCCATATATGACACCTATGAAAAGGTTAGGCACTCACGTTGACATTGTTATCAATCAAATTTTCACTCTAATTAGGTTTACTCTAGCCTTATTAAATTTATGTAACATGGAATCATCTCTCAAGTTGTGGGTGACCTATGGGAGAAATGAGTCTCTAAATTAAAGGGCTAGCTTCCTTACACAACACCTATAACTAAACACTAACCTAATTGATTTGAAGGAAAATGGATAGAAGGATATTAACACTAATCTAACATATAAGATGCACCATGATGTATTCTATAATCCTAAATTAACCTTCACTATGAAAGACAATTAAAAAAATTGATCTCACAACTCAAGGTTTTCTTAACAAAAGTGTTTCAACATGAAGGTAGAAAGTAATATGCATTTCTCAAGTTAGATGAATAGTATGTTTGGTAATAGACACTAATAGTAGTCTTCAATATTAAAGAGACAAAAAATAACCATGTACACATCATGTGACCTGCTAGAAGTTAGATTACTTACATAAAGCATGAAAGAGTAAGCTGAACACAAGGAGAGATAATCATCACTTGCCATTCAACCATGAACTAATTCACACACTTAAAGTAAGAATTTGAGAAATAAAAACTAATTGAAATATTTTATTCAAAGGAAACATTATTATTCAATTTAATAGGGCTTCACCATACCAAATGTGGATGCTTCACAAGGCTAAAAGTGGCAACTCATATAGAGAATTGAAGAAGAGATAGAGAGGGACGTAGAAGAAGATTGTCAAGTGTCCACATGTAATTTACAAATAATAAAGAGTTAAAAAATATTTTAATAGGTCCATAAGGACATATGTCTCTTATTTAAAAATTCTCCATCATCTGAGTGGCATGAGAGTTGAAAACTCAGCTTGACACCTTGCACAACTCCTCAAAACTGACATCCTTAGCATATGAGAAGTGATGAATGGAACTTTTCATCATCAATTCACCATGATATAATTTTATACATCTCATTTGACACCTGTCATGCATTTATAAACTCTTTCAATCTAACATTTTAGTAGCAACTATCATTTATATGCTTAGGTGTCTTGAAACCCCTTCATCTCCCACATGTAGCCTTGTCCAAGTGGCTCAAAACTTGAGTTCATCTTATTCAAGACATTATATATTTTAAAAATGAATTCAAATACCTTATCATACCTAAAAAATCTCATTTTGGTTCTTATAACTCCTAAAACTCCATTCTTCTCCTCAAGCTCTCATTAGGCCTATTTTCCTTATACCTAAAATCATGGAAACCTCCTTGTGTAGGATAATTTATGGATGATATTAACAAAATAATGGAATATTTGAGGACCAAATATGGCTTTAAAACTCCATGCAAATTTTTAGGTCCAAAATCTTAGTGGAAGTACCTTTTTCTACCTTTCTTTATCCTCAATTAGGCCTCCTTGCCTAGAAGCCTAAATTTTTGCTCCATATCTCTCCCAAACTTGTGAAACCAACCAAAAGAATGTTATTAAATTTATATATCCTATTAATAATCTCCATGTCAAATTTTAGGCCCTGAGACCTAGTGAAAGTGTGAGAACCATGAAATAACCTTGAAACATAGTCTCATTTTAGCCCTGTTTGAGATTGCCTTGAAATATGAGCTTTGTTTTATGACTTAAAAAATTTATAATATGTATTTTTAGAATTATATATATTAAATACAAACCAAATGGATTATCCCAATATTTTCAAGTTTCTAACTATCTGAAGCCCTACAAAATAATAAAAACCTTATAAAATAGAGTATTTAATGCAGTCAATACAGTTATAGTATAGATGAAGTACACTTAGAGAATATAATTGGAGTCATAAAAAATATATAGGAGGTTTTAGGGGGAAATAAGGTCATTTTATGTGCTTTATATGATCATTTCTCTTAATGGTCATTACTAGGGTTTTAGGCATGTTTTGTTCTTAAAGATTATTCATAAAGAAGAAATCCTCTTTCTCTATCCTAATTCCATAAGATTTTAGTGAGGGGACCTCTCCAAAACCTCAAAACACCACTATGTCCCATAAAAAAACTTATGAGAGATCTAAGTAAAATATGGTGTTTCTCAAGTTGCAAGTAGCCCATTAGAGAGGGGTTGATAGTCTTAGACATTGTTCATGTATATGATGGGTATAATCTAATAACTAAAACCACAAGGTTGAATTTTAAGAACCATTTTATCATTCCTTAAGACCATTTGTTCCCATGAAAAGTGTCATTATCATACTAAGTGAGAGAAAACTGATCTAAAGTTACAACCTTGCATTAAGAGAGATTGAGGTGGTTTCCAAGGCTTAAATGTCACTTTTCTTACCTCCTCTACTTATAGATGATATTTAAAGATCTATAATATATTAATTAAATTATAAAAACTTGAAGACTTCCACTTTTCCCTCAACAATCTACCCTTTTCATCTATTCATATGGGTCTGTTTGTGAAGTGTTAGGCTCTACAAGCCTAAATAGGGGTTTCAACATTAACATTACTTAAGCTTGGGATTGAGGGTCTAAATGAGATCCTATCACCCTAAACATATTCAAATTATTTACCTTTCCCTCTTACATACCTTTAACTCCCTCAGTCAAGAAAATACCTCTCATGAACTTGGGAAGGCTTGTAGATACTAGTCTGACTATATAGGTAGGGATTTTAGGTAAGTCATGTTAGTAATATTATATTGATCTCATTTTGAATATATTCAACCTCAAATGGTTTCACTTACCTAGACATTCAACTGAGATAAACCTCATGGTCCCTCATATACCGTTTATCTACTCTCTAAACTTAAAACTAGTATGTATTTCCTAACACACCTATATATGAAGATAA
The DNA here is from genome assembly GCA_037957365.1 of Torreya grandis. Taxonomy (NCBI): domain Eukaryota; kingdom Viridiplantae; phylum Streptophyta; class Pinopsida; order Cupressales; family Taxaceae; genus Torreya; species Torreya grandis. Next base: position 20,924 of record JARHVA010007459.1, read on the forward strand.
ATTATGTATGTGGGGTTTAGATAAGTTTATTTGATCATATTTATCTACCCATTCTCCTTGTTTACCTTGAAATTATGAACAAATAATCTAATAAGGGAGGTTAGTATGGTGTTAGTCTAGGAAATAAAACTCAAATAAACACACTTACACTCCTAGTCTAGACAATAGGGAAAGATTAGGTAGAAAAACTAAATGAAATCATAATAAAAACATAAAAGAAATAACTCTTTTACCTTCTTAGAGATCCAAATGGCTTGTTGAATGGCTTGCTCAGCTTATACATCAATAAGTTTTTGACAATGAAGCTTGCTTGGATCCTTCTCTCCTTGGCAGTGACTTTAAATACTTGGCTTAAGATTTGAGCATGGTAACATTACTTGTATGAGACTTATGGAGTAAATCCAACATAATAACTCTAAAATATCCAATCTTATAAATGAAGAGGTATGTCCTTGTATTTATAACTTTAGGAATTAACTCTTATCCAAGGTGAGTTAAGGTTGAGTTTAGGCTTGGAATGGGTTCAAACTAAACCTAGGTGAGTTAAAAATAACTCCAATTGAGTTAATAGCCGTCATGTAATTATGGTTTTTAATTATTAGGCATGGATCTCAAATTATATATTTTAGGATATTTTTAAAGAGCTTGACAACTCATAAAGGCAATGATGAAAGACTTTGATATTTTGATTTTTGGAATTTCCATTTTTAGATATTCATTAATTATAAATGGATATTTTAACTAAGCATTTAATCCTATTTAATTAGATAATTTATTTTGATTAGAATTTTATCTCTTTCAAGATTTAATATTTGTTCAAGTGCCCCAATTAATAGGTCCATAGGCCAAATTGATAGTTGTATTGATGCAAGGTGATTAGGGATGAATTCATGAGAGGTTATTTTTGAATATGATAAGATACCCTAAATAGGGATGTCTCTACATGATTATGAGCTTTGATGAATGATGTGAAAGTAAATTTAGGACATTTAGTGATTCTTACACTTAATTTTTAATGGTTGGTAGGAATTAGTCTTGAAGTCTAGTCAAAAGCCAGTTGTGACCAATTTTGAGTGTCTACAATATGCACCTAAGTGTGTATAAATATGTAATAAAATTTATTTAAAGTGAGTACATATGCATGATATATTCCTACATAATATGTACTAGCATGTCAATATCTATCATTTTATTGAACCATATGATATTTGAACCATTATGAATATTTTAAATATATACTCTAATATGATTTTATGTTATATAACACTCGTGTATTTATGAAAATCACACTTTAATTCTCCCCTTTTGAGATGAAGGATGTGTCATGTAAGTGGATCATTTAAAAATAAGATCTAACTATATAATTTCATGTATAAAGATAACATCATGTATAATCATGTGAACAAATGGAGAGTATGTCCTCATGGTAATGTATATTTACTTTAAGGCATGTATGTAACATATGTAATTCAGGGAATATAATTATCATGTCTAGATATATGTACCAATGAATCATGCATTAATAACCATGATTGAAATATAATTTAATAAGACTAAAGAGTAAAGGTGCATGATATGGATCATGGAACCATTCAATGCCAACAAGCTCAAGTTTTAATGTCACAAATAAGGCCAAGGTCCACATATAATAGACATAAATATTTCATAAAAAGGGACATAAATATGTAACATCAAACAAGTCCAAGGGGCTACACATAATATAAAATTACAAACTATCTTATCATGCAAGAGAGTAACAACATCACACTCAACTATGGTGGGTTATTGATGAAAAATATCCACAATACAATGGGCTATTGACTTAGTGTTCAATGCGATGGGGGTTGGCAAGTGGATTAAACCTATGTTAAATGTGATGAGGCAAGTCCACAATCCATTTATAGTGATACTATTCACCATTCGTTTGGGCATTCTGATTACAAAATATATGTAATTCTGGGTCCATTTCAAAAATCCTATTACCCCAAAATTTTATATAATAAATATTTATCAATGGTAATGAAATAATAAAATATGCGTGTAGAAGCTAAAGGAATGCATTAGAGGTAGAAAAAAATAAATGAAGGATAAAGAGGTAGCATTGAGTCTCAGGCTGATGATGACTAGAGGGTAGCATGTGGTAGCAACAATAGTGACATCAAAAGTAGGAGAGCAAGGGTGCAAGTGAGTAGGGGTGTAGAAGAAGTTACATAATAATGATTAGGAGGGAGAAGAATTTGAATGAGGATCTACTGATAAGCCAAATTTGGGAGAGTGAAGATCAAACAATAGTCATAGACCTAGAAGGGGTCAGTTTAAAAAGAAAGTTTTTGATCAATTTAGTATATATGCATTATTTGAACCAAGTTTTATGCTTCAATAAGATTATGTAGGGTTGAAGCAGTAAGGAGTGGTTTCAAGCCTATCTAATGGACATTTTTCCCCAAGGAAGAGGGTTTCTAAATTAATAAGAGGGTGGTTAGGGTTTCAACCAAGGCTTTGATTTATTCTTATTACATTAATAAATCAAATCCTTTTCATACCTATGGAGATTCTTGCAAAGAGATTATTCTCAGGGCTCAACCTAGATCATATATGATTTTGATCCCCAGAAGCCAAGAAAATTTTTTTGTGGAGGAAATTGAAACTAGAGGATTCTAAGGGCTTTCAGACTCAAAAAGTGTCCTAAAAATTGCGTTTATTGGTGATATCCCTTTGATTTTCTCTAACTCTCCTCTTATTTTTGAAATTTTAGATTCAGAGCTTTTAATGATTGGAGTGGAAAGGGGAATTAATTCTCTAATAGGTAGATGTGTATGGAAGCAGGCCTATTAGGAAGTTATTTTACAATTGTCAATTGAAACCTAGCCTACTTTAAAATCTCCTACTCTTTTAATTCTATTAAATGGTTTCTTTATAATTTAGTTTCAATATTTGGAAGATATAAATTTTATGTGGTCAAATAGACCTTAGTTTGTAGGCAAATAGGGGGTGTATTTATGTCCATGTGCCCCTTTTTTGATCTAGTTTCTTTATTTCTTTCATAATCCCTATTTTAGGTAATATTTTATAATTTCCCTTTAGCCTTGTGTGATCTTGATTTATTCAAGCAATTGGTTGGTAAGTTAGAAGTCTTTGTTAAAATTGATAATTCTATTAATCCTAATCTATGTTTTGTTAGGGTGTGTGTATTGGTTGATATTTCCAAACCTCCACTTCATTTTATTTAGATTTTTTCCTCCCATGGAATGTGGATTCAATATATTAATTTTTAAAGACTTACCTTTAGATGCTTCAAATGTGATCAAAGTGATCATAAGATTGCTTTTTGTCTAGAGAAAAGTTTTAAAGGATCATAGGCAATGATTTTATAGAAAAGGGTAAGAAAGGTTTGTTATTTGAATCATGATTTGGTTAAAATTTTGAAATTCCTAGAAAAATCTATTTATAATGAGATACCTTCTTTGGTAGTCACTCAAGATGTTCAGGTCAATCCTCAGAAGGGTGAGGTTTTGAAGGCAATAGAAGTTTTTTTTAATTCAAAGACAGGGCAATCTTTTTTTTTCCTAAACCAATAATAGAAGTGGAAGAAAGGAAAGTTGGGACAATGAATGTTAATAATTTTATCCTTTAGAAGAAATTCCTCATTAAAAGTAAATCTAAGAAGAGGAAGGGGAATATTGGGAGGAAGAAGAAGAAGAGTTGGAAAGTAGGGCATTTCCTACTATATCTCAAAGCCCTTGTGATCTAAAAACTCCTAAATTTGATAAGAAAAGGAAAAAAGGTAGGAAAATGAAAGCATACAGACTTCAACTTGATGCTCAAAATTCTATTAATGAGGTTTCCCATTGGGCAATGGAATCTTTGCTCTCTAGTAGGGGCAGATGCTTACTGGTAGCAAAATGTTGAGTTTAAAGATAGGTTTGATGTGTCTTTAAGTTTTTTATTGAAAGGTTACTTTCTTTTGTTTGGTAGTTTGGATAGCTATTAAATTTAATCTTGGTTTTTTATTAATCAAGTCTAAATATTCTCAAAATGTTAGGGTTTTCTAGGTTTATGGTGTTTATTCTAATTTTTAATAATACATTATTGGGGGACTGGACCTCCCATTGTGTTCAAGAACCGGTTTAAGCTTTGGTAAAAAATATGAAATATATCAAAAAAAGAGATTAAAAACATCAATGAAGTATAGAAAAAGTAAATATTAGTATACACCATCCATATTCACCATCTCCACATCATACTAAAATAACATATCCACATAACATTATGTAATATATGAGTAACTATAAAAATGTGTAAGAAATATGTGTAGATAAACATGGTATCATTTTATATAATATATGACTTTTAAGTTTCCCCCACTATTGGCATGGTCACTAGGGAGAGTAAATTCCAATAACTATATGTCCATGTGTATCATGTATGTCATGCATCAAACTCATATACCATGAAATACATGTATGCATGAAATGGATATGCTATCTACCAAACACATGATAAATGACATAGGTAAATAGTGTAATCCAATAATCATGTCATGCTTAGGTCCTAATTGTTTTAAATATTTTTAATACTTTAGTTTTTTCTTGATTTTTAATATTTTTTAAATATGTGAAATTATTCAACACCAAGCAACAATGTTTTTAAAAATATAATAATGGGAGGTATTTAAATAATAGGAAACATGTGTCAAGGTATAATGTGCACTAGATGACATAGCATGGCTAAGTGGAGAAAGTTAAATAAAAAAATATGCTTCATTATATATGTGAATCATAACAATGTAACTCTATAGAATATGTGGATATAGGATCACAATTCCCCCATTGGGAAATAATCAACATGTGATCATGTAAAATGTATATATAAGTGTATATGATCATGTAGGCTCAATGGAATCCATATCATGTATAAATAGTCAATGCATAAGAGTGAGTAAGTAGTATGTTGCCAAGGGTATGCATTAGAATGAGACCACTAATAAGGATGCATCATGGTGTAATATATGTCATTAATTTATTGATTAATATATCAATCAAGAGGCAATGTCCAAGTGAAAACAAATCAAAGGGATAGAAGAATGGTCAATACAAGATCATATGAGTGCATGTATGTAAAAATGGAAAAATAGAATGGATGGGCATACTAAGAGGATATATACAATAGATTATGAGTGGTAAATTAATCCATGGAATCACTCCAAACACTTGTAAGTAAGAAATTTTCACAATATATACTACCGTTAGTAAGTGAATTCTAATTTTATAATTGTGATATTATACTGTTAGGGACACTCATGATGGCATGATGTATGATACATTCATTAAATTTCACATAATATGTTTAAGCAACTGTACTGTGTATTAGAATTTATTTATTAATGGTATCATATTATTTTATTATTATTATTAATCAAAGAAACATATTCAATTTCATTTTATTGGTTTAAATATTTTCCATCTTGAAATGAAATTTTCCTTACCTTCGTGATCAAAAGTAACAACCTTTATTTTTATCAATTATTTCCCCAATTGAATTTAACCAAGATCCTCCAAACAAATTATTGTATGGGCATATATCAAGAATAATTTTGAATGTAATATGACACATTTTTTAATCAAACATTACTATCAACTTGATTGATCCCATACATAATGTAGATTTAATAGTTTGATATATGTCTTGAAGGTGGTATCCAAGAGATAAAATAAAGGATGTAGTACATAAATTATTTTCCTAGTAGTCCATAACCTTTACATTGGTACATTATTTTCCATTTATGTGAGTGGTAATAGTTAAAGGTTATTGATATTAGGAAGGCCTTGTAGTTTCCTCCTTTGGGACCACACTTATGATTTTAACCTTTTATTTCTTTTGATTTTTATTTATGAGAAACCCTTTATTAAGGTTGTTTTCATGTTTCAATGATTACTTATTTTCAAAATATTTCCTTTGTAAACTTTGCTTATCTAATTTTTATTTATGAAACATTTATTTTTCCTTAGGTTAATTTTTGTAATCTTTCCTTTTATATTTTTTCCCTTTGTAACCTTAATTATTTAACTTATTATTTGATAGGGTAAAAGACTAGGTTTTATAGGGATCCCAGAACCACAAAAGTGAAATATATAAAGTATCAATAGGCCAAAAAAAGGCCACACAAAAAAATAAATAAAAAACAAACTATATTAAACTATAAGTATGGAAAATAGAAAATAAAAAAAATATTAGGAGGGGGTCCCTTTAGTGGGTCTTTAAATTCCTTAGGGTTCCTCACTGGGATGTTCTATTTAACCTTTTGAATCTATCCCATGTGAATTTACTAGGTTTTTTAGTTGATTCTCCTAGAAATATCATATAGGGTATCTTCTACCCTTGGTCCTATAAGGGAGTCTTATTTATGGGGGACATCTTGGGAGATCTATGTGGGAGGGTTTTTTAGATCTGTTTGATAGGGGTCTAAGTAGGTTTAGAAGACTGGATGAAATATAACACCATGGACTCATCCTATCTATGAGAAGAATTCCATTCTTGTATAAGATTGGTAAGGACCAGCCCTACATCTTGTACCTTGGAGTTAAAATTTTCCAACTGTGCCTTGTTAATTTTCATCTCCTTTGACAAAATGGATTTACCCTTCTAGGTGGTCTCCTTAGAGGTACCCACCTCAAGGTTGATCGGTTTGGGTTTGGGTATGAAAATCTTGAGGGGAAGGTCTATTGAGTTGTGGAGCTAAAAGCTTCAACTCTTTGCAAACAGAAGGAACAGAAGGTTGCTGAGATCTAGGAGAATCGGCATTGGCAGCAAGATCGACGTTGGTTGTGACCAGTGCAGAAGGCCACTGGTGATGGCAGGGAGTCAGCCGACGTCGGCAGAACCAGGGAAGCAGGGACTGGCGTCACTCACCTGTGTGTTCTAAAACTATTCGTTGCACAGACAGTTAGTTAAGTGAATGAAGCATTTGCATGTAAAGGCCAGTTAGAGTCTTGAGCTGTGAGGATAATTATCTAAATTAAGAGTCTAAGTTATTGTTTAAGTCTGGGATCTATTTATAGACCCATTGGCATGTATTGTAATTAGAACAAGATAAGGAAGGCAAGCGAAGTTCCTTTTAAGTGTAAGATCATTGAGTTGCAGGTTGTTGCAAGCTCATAGGAGATCTACATGTGTGAGTATGGTCTGTTGAATTGCAGGTTGTAAGTTCATGGGAGATTAACTTGAAGTACTATAGAGTGCTTGGTGAACTGGCAGGGTTATTACTGACTAGTTGGAGAGGTGAATACCAATTCTATTTGTGAGTTGGTTGTTGGGACCATTTTTTGGTAGGAGAGTGTTGTAGAAGAATTACTATACACTTGAGGTGTGAGAAGCCTCTGTAAGGTGGAAGAGTGTGGCAGCTCTTTATTGTATTCTTTTTTGTAAAGTGTTAATACAAGATAGTGTATTGTCTCTCATATTCTGTGCTATTGGTGAATTCTAGTTACTTGTATTTCTGGTTATTTCCATATTTATAATTGCTTATATTTGGTAATCATACTGTACTCTTTCTGAGGAGCAAGATCCTAACAAAGTGGGATCAGAACAGGTGTTGTTCTTGTGATCCCCCAACAAAGTGGTATCAGAGCTATTGGTTGGGATACTAACAGATTGGATTAGATCTGGTTAGTGTGTTTTTGATTACAGGTTACTCATAGGGTTTCTATTTTGAGTGGGAGTTGAGCAATGGTAAAAGACAGTAAGCTATGAATGGAAAAGTTTAATGGCAAGAACTACCAACTGTGGAGGATGCAGATTGAGGATTATCTGTATCAAAAAGATCTGTACTTACCATTGGGAGGGGTTAATTGCAAACCCTCAGATATGAAAGATGAAGAATGGGAGGTTCTTGATCGGAAGGCTTTGGGATCTATTAGATTGAGTCTTGCATCATCTATGATTTCCAGCTTATCACAGTGTAAGACAATGGTGGAGTTAATGGAATCTTTGGAAAATTTATATGAAAAACTCTCAGCTTCTAATAAGGTATTTCTTATGAAGCGTTTATTTAATTTGCAAATATTGGAAGGTGGATCTGTTCATAGCCATCTTAGTGATTTTCATGGTTTGGTAAACCAGTTAAGTTCAGTCAATATTGTATTTGATGATGAAATTAGAGCTCTCTTAATCTTGTGTTCATTACCTGAAAGTTGGGAAGGTTTGGTAATGGTAGTTTCTAATACTATGTCTCCTTTAAAAGTCTTAAAAGTGGATGATGTTGTGAGTGTGATCTTGAATGAAAAGATACGCAGGAATAACACAGGTGAATCATCAGGGAATGCTTTGAGTGTTGAAGGCAGAGGAAGGCAAAGAGAGAAGATAGAGCGTGGGAGATCAAGGTCCAAGATAGGCAGAAGATCCAAGTCCAGGTATGGCAGAATAACTTGCTGGAAGTGTGGAAAGCAAGGGCACTTAAAGAGAGATTGTAGATCAGGTGAAGATCAGCATGTAAGACATGAAGAAGAAGTAGATGTTGCAGATTATGCTGCACGGGATGCTTTGGTATGCTCTTTGGATAAAGTAGAATCTTGGGTTTTAGATTCTGGTGCCTCTTTTCATGCATCCCCACATAGGGAATTTTTTCATGAGTATGTCCAAGGAGACTTTGGAGAAATTTGTGTAGGGGATGGTAAACCTTGTCAGATTGTTGGCAAAGGGAAAGTGAAGCTGAAACTATAGACAGGTAACACATGGGTGTTAAAGGAGGTCATGCATGTCCCAGTTCTGGAGTGGAATTTGATTTCTGTTAGAAGTTTGGGTGATGAGGGTTACACAGTAACTCTCACAATAGACTCTTGGAAGGTTACCAAGGGTACACTTGTTGTAGCTAGAGGTAAGAAAGTAGGTACGCTTTATCTATCTACTTGTATTACTGACTCTCTTTTTGGGTTATCTACTTCAGCTGTAGATTTAGAGATGTGGCTTGATAGGCTTGGTCACATAGATAAGAAGGAGATGCTTGTTCTTGAGTCAAAGGATATGTTTTCAGATTTGGAAGGTATGGATCGTGGTTTCTGTATGTAGAAGAAGAAGGTAACATTTCTTGAGGAATCCGATGTTAGTGACAAGAACAAGAAAGCCTTGGTTTTCAAGGAGAAGGTGACGGATAGAGTTCAGCACAAGATGCAGAAGAATTCTGAGTAGAGCAAGGGTGTTTTGGAGAATGATTTGATCCAAAAGGAGCTCGCAAGAAAAAGTCAAGTCTCACTAGAAAAACACAGAGTCCGATGTTGGCAGGAAAACTGGCATCAGCATCCAGACAGGTATCGACGTCAGCTATGTGCAGCCTGACATTGGTGACTCAGGGCAAATAACTACCAGCATCGGCAAGGGAAAAATGACGTCAGCAAAGGGGCAGTCACAGGGATCTGACATCGATCGAGTGCAGACTGAGATGTGACTGACATCGGTTACTGAGATGAATTTTGGGTGGACAACAAGCTGTCAAGGTGTCTCAAGTGCCCATATGGAGGACTGAAGGTGTAAGTAAGTTCTTAAATTCATCATTTCCCTTCTTTACACTACTTGTTGCTCACTTATGGCATAGGACCAGGAAGTTATTAAAGAAGCAGAACAGGTAGATCCAGGAAACAGTGAGAGCTTGGCATGGATGAGGATGTGATTCCTTGGAGGAGAACCAAACAATTGTTTTGGGTAGAGTGGCCAGCTGAAAGTAAGCACTGAGAGACGAATGGATGTTCAGGATGAAGAAGAGTGGAAATGGATATGTGAGATGGAAGATCAGGTCATATGGTCTTGTATTAGCTGCAGGGTAATGGAGGTTTGATCATTTTGTTTCTCTTTACCAAGTTGGATAATATTAGCTACATTATCCTATTACTATATGATGTGCTTGTCGCAGGGTTACATATACAAGGTATTGCTGAACTAAAGGTAAAGCTAGTTTAGGTGTTTGTCATGGAGAATTTGGGAGCAGCAAGATTCTTTGGCATGAGTGTGTTCTAGAGACATGGTAGGTCATATGTTGACTTTGTGTTAGGATGATTATGTGAGACCGGTTAGCACGCCGTTGGTTGGACAGTTCACAGAACAGGTTCATGATTCACATAATGAGGTTAAGTGCATGGTATGTACTAAACCTGAGTTTTCCCAAGCCGTGGGAGTTGTCACAAGTTGGAGCCAATCCAAGAGAGAACCATTGGAGGACAGTTCAGTGGATTCTTACAGGGACTAGTAGCAGGTGCACATGCTATGTAGGTTCAGGTTATTTTCTACATGGTTTGTAGATGTGGATGTGGCAAGTGATTTGGATGACAAGTTTTACACCACAAGATTTGTGGTGGTTGGTCTTCAAGAGTGATCTTGAGGAGGGATACAAAGCCAAGGGAATAAACTAGACAGAGTACAAGTACAGGTACAGGTATAGGTTGCAATTGTTTATCTCCAAGTGGGAGATTATTGAGTTGTGGAGCTAAAAGCTTCAACTCTTTGAAAATAAAAGGAACAGAAGGTTGCTGAGATCTAGGAGCATTGGCATTGGTAGCAGGACTGACGTCGGTCGTGACCAGTGCAGAAGGCCACCGGCGATGGCAGGGAGTCAGCCGACGTCGACAGAACCAGGCAAGCAGGGACCGGCGTCGGTCGCCTGTGTGTTCTAGAATTGTTTGTTGCACAGACAGTTAGTTAAGTGAACAAAGCATTTGCATGTAAATGCCAGTTAGAGTCTTGAGCTACGAGGATAATTGTCTAAATTAAGAGTCTAAGTTATTGTTTAAGTCTAGGATCTATTTATAGACCCATTGGCATGTATTATAATTAGAACAAGATAAGGAAGGCAAGGGAAGTTCCTTCTAAGTGTAAGATCATTGAGTTATACATTGTTACAAGCTCATAGGAGATCTACATGTGTGAGTATGGTCTATTAAATTTCAGGTTACAGGTTCATGGGAGATCAACTTGAAGTACTATAGAGTGCTTGGTGAACTGGTAGGGTTATTACTGACTAGTTGGAGAGGTGAACACCAATTCTATTTGTGAGTTGGTTATTGGGACCTTTTTTGGTAGGTTAGTGTTGTAGAAGAATTATTGTACACTTGAGGTGTGGGAAGCCTCTGTAAGGTGGAAGAGTGTGGTGGCTCTTTATTGTATTCTTTTCTGTAAAGTGTTAATACAAGATAGTGTATTGTCTCTCATATTCTGTGCTATTGGTGAATTCTAGTTACTTGTATTTTTGGTTATTTCTGCATTTATAATTTCTTATATTTGGTAATCATATTGTGCTCTTTCTGAGGAGCAAGATCCTAACAAAGTGGGATCAGAACAGGTGTTGTTCTTGTGATCCCCCAACAAGGTCATTAATAGGGGATTTGGAAAGACTAGCCTAGGGGGTGATCTTAGAGGGTTAGTAAGATCCTGCAGTGGGATCCTCCTCCATGGATTCCTCCCCATTAGAGTATCCCCCTAAGGGACCTCCTGACCATGCATGGTTGGCCATGTTTGACAAAGAGGAGGATTAGCCCTTAGTGGAGAATAGGTTTTCCTCAATTACTTGATGATCCAAAGTGGTGAATTTAAGAGACTTAAGTAGAAATAAATATATAATTATTTTATAGATAATAAAGTGATTCAACAACAATAAATGGTGAGAAAATATTAGTGAGTATTTACCTTCAAGATTCAAATAATGCATAACCTAGAGATAGATTTCAGGCTAGTGACAAAGAAGGCCTACCCAGGGGAATCCTTTATTATTAATATTCATAAAATCATGCATCTAAAAGAATAATTACATGAGTTCCTATTTATTTTTTGGTCTTTGAATGCCTTTTTCCCATCACAAGACATACTAGTCACCTCCTTAATAAATTCCTTAAAAGCAATGATTTTTATGACACGAATGGTCACCTTGCATTTGTTCCAAGCCACAAAAAAATCCTAGGCCACTTCTACATTATAATTTGTGTTTCTATCCATAAACTTGGTGAGAACCCTACATTTGAGTTTCTTCTAGACTTTTTTATGGCCTTGTACTTTCATATATGAAATGGGCTCAAGCCTTTCCCTATTGCCTCCCATCAAAGTTTTGTCTACAGGGTCAAGGTAAGCATCCAAAAAGTTATGGATGGAGTAATTTTGAATAATGTAAATGATGTTCAGTAAGCCCACTGATATCACCCTATAACAATTAATCCTCATACAAACATAATTGTGGATCATCATAATTTAAATCCACCCCATGAATGGAATATTATGCATGTGGAGAAATGATGTCTCGATCAAGTAGTGGTACTTTCATCCATAAAGATTTGAGGACATTATTTCAAAAATTTATTTCATCATGATAGTTGGTTAAATAATGGAGTCTCCAATGCCATTGAGAAGGTTTGCTATCTCATTTCCTTCCCAATAAGTATGAATAATTTGAAAATGAATCCTACACCTCAAGAATTTCTTGGCATCAGTGGTGATGTCTTTGATGGTATAAGAGGGGGTTGCTTTACCTTCTAAAGCATTTAGGATATTTAACGAATCACCTTCCATGATGATTTTTTTTAGATTGATTTTGGTATCTAATTAGATACCCTAGAGGGTTTGCCTTGGATTTTCCAAAGTGATTTGTTTGTGTTCCCATGGGACCCACATAAGTGATCAACATCTCTCCTTTTGAGTTCCTTGTGACTCCTCCTCCACTTGCAGGGTTTGGGTTTCCTTTACTTATTTAATTATTCCCTTTATAACCTTTATTTTCTATTTTTTCCTTTTGTAATGTTTTTTTTTCCAAATTTTCATTTTGTAACTTTTATTTCTCTTTAAAGCCTAAACATTGTCCATATGATGTTTATGAATTATATGATAGGCACAATAGTATTTTGAATTCTTTAGATAATTCATAGAAGTTAATGTGATCAACTTATTCCAAATAATTTCACTTAGAATCTCACTTGAAATCTTATTAGCCTTATTTAAACTTTTGTATCACTAATTGTAGATATATTTTGTGTTGGATTCCATTTTTTAAATGAATTATTTTGAGGCACAAAATTTTGGATATATATATATATATATATATATATATATATATATATATATATATATATATATATATATATATATATATATATATATATATAGATAGATAGATAGATAGATAGATAGATAGATAGATTATTGACACTTTCATGGTCATGATTATTTGTATATGTGATATTATATTCAAGTGATGTGATATTTAATCTAAATGTTTATTTTAATTTTGTAACTCCTCTATGGACATTAACAAAGTGGATATTTGATATTTAAGGGACTCATAAGCACAAGCCTTAAGTATTTTTTATTGAACTTATTTACAAGTACCACTGAGAGGGTTCTCATGAGGTGTATGGGAATGAGTACGAACATTTGGATGACCTATATGTTCTATTATAGTAGGGGTTACCTTAAATTTTGTGATAGTGAAAACATGGTCCTCCTTAGAATAAAATTTGTTGTCACCACCTTGAGGAGGTATGGAAGGAAATATATAAGAATCCATAATGATCGAGTGGCTATATTTTTCTAATTTTATCTCTAACTTATATTTATTACACCTTAATAAATATATTGAGATATAAGAAAGGCACAATATAAATATGTAAATAAGTAAGGAAGTTCTTGGGTTTTGGAAATGGAAACCCTAGGGCTAAAAAATAAAACCTTATAAATATGAAACCCTAATGGATAACTAAGGTTTGACATGGTTCAATTAGTGTACTAGTTTACCAATATGTTTTAGCCTAACTTAGTTTTATAAACCCTAATAGGATATAAGCTAGTAGAATAATTAAGATTAATAAATATGGCATTCAAACATACATATAAATTTAAATTACATATACTAATTGGAATGATTTAAAAAGTGGAATATGATGAATATATTAAATATAACAAAGGGATATGCACTTACCATTTTTAGTTGATTGTCTGATTGTGACTATATTCTAAATGTGGAAAACATATAAAATAGGATTGTGAGTCATCCAGTTTAAGAACTATGTTTCTATATATGCAAGGTTAATTCCACCAGATTTGGGTTAGTATTGACTATCAATACTAACCTATAGTGATTATTAATCATGTGTTAAAATATGGTTCTATGACCATATTGTCACATGTGAATTTATATGAAATATTTATATGTGTGATGTTGAACCCTAATGATGTGAGAAACTCCATAAATTAGTGTTCTCTACATTGAAATCCTAAGTGTGCTTATATAGGATTAAAAATTACAAAAAATAGAAAAGTGCAATGGGATAAGCTAACCCCAATCACCACTATTTGATAATTAACCACTAAATATGTATCTAATATTTATAAGAGAGAGTTAAATCTAGTCTTAGTTCTCCCACCAGTGTGATTTTTTAATTGTGCTCCTTCACTATATATATGTAGATAATGATTTAACTTTGATACTTGAAATGATTTCTTTGACTTAGATTAGGTATGATTTATACTTGTCCTGTGACTTATCCTATTGATGAATTTAAAATTTTAGAAGAGTAAAGAAGATTAGGTCAATGTGTAATAGTGTATAGATGTGTACCAAATAATTCCAAGGTACTTTAAAGTGAGGCTTTGATATTTATATGTATGAGTTCAATTAGGTAATTTATTATACCACTAATACACTATGAAGTTCCAAAAACTCTAATAAAATATTTTATTTTAAAAATTAGTTTTTGCTAGGAGAGGTTCAATATCAATAGACCTACATCATTATCAATTGGTGATACTAATTTATACTGATGGCAGTGATGCATGCATAAAAGGATTTAAATAAGGGTCTAGATATGTCTATGTAGGATAACAATTAGGTTTTAAATATATAGTGAGGTCATTTTAGGTGTTTAATAATAGAATATAAGGGTCAAAATCATAACATATCATATAGGTGTGAGTTAATGGTATGTTACGACCATATTCATGTACACAATTCATGCATGGTAAATTCATGTCAAGACTAAATTCATGCCTCATCAAAGCTTGTAGTTAGTGTATGTTCATGGTTGGTTGATGAATGACAATGATAGTGCATGATTCCTTTCATTTTATCCTCTCCTCTTTACCTATTTTTAGGTGTTAGTTCATACTTAAAGGTTAAATAGTGTGCTTGAATAATCTTGTATGTATTGCAAGTGTAATATTTCCTTAGTGTCTTTGAGAGACCTATTGATCAGTTGCCTTAGATCATTCATCAAAATAAGCCTTTATGTGAAACATTAATGTTTGTAGACTCTTCAATTGAGAAGTTAAATCAGGTCCATGTATTTATTTAATATTCTTAGTGAATATTAGATAAGTGAAGGACACATTTTGGTATATTACCTCAATTAGATAGGTTTTCTTTTACTTTATCTTCCTTCTCTTTTCCTTACAAGCTGGTAGTGTAGAGTAGATAGCCTAACTGATACATCAAGTGGAGATAAACCTTAAAATATAGATATTCAATCCATATATTAGGCCACCCATAGCCTAGGATTTTCTACATGTTACTTCAAACTATGAATTCTTAAAATTGACATCACAAGGGTGCAAGTCTAGTTGATAACATCTCCTTTTGTTGACATTTCCTATTTCACTTTCCAATAAAAATTGGTGAGATTATCTCCTATTCTTAAATTTAAAAACACAATATTGGACCTAATGATCCCATTAATGATAATGTGATTTTATATGAGAATATTATTTTAAAAATAAAAAATCCTATGGTTAATAAGGACTTATTAGAATTACACAAGTAAATCCTACATACACCTATCCATGATTTAAATATGCTTAAATGCTTAAAATATTTATAGAAAATTTGTCAAATGGTTAAATATCATGAGGATAAGATAATTTCCATCGAAAAACTAAATTATGAAACCTAGCCTCCCATATATTCTAATTCCAAGATTAAAATAAAACCACATTTAAAATTCAAGATTAATCATACAAAGAATAAGTATAAGACAATTTCCAATGTAGTTTCAAAATATACTAATAGGCTTTCAATTTTATCTCATTAAAGGAGGAATTTTACACAATTATAAAAACTTATTCATAAGGTTTCACAACATTTACACTACTATAATATTATATATATCCCTCTGCCAATGGAGGTTGATATGACAAAGGCACAACATAGAGGTTTTATATCAATACATATTGTGATTGGGATAGATGTGAAAGACATTCAACTAAAAAATGATTTGTTATAAGGAATAAGATAAAAGTCATAGACAATAACAACACTATTGATATCAATGATGATATTACACTTAATATTTGGTTGCCTATCCTAATGTGAAGATTTATATATTTTCAAATCCATCTCAAAACATGCGACATAAGAAACTAAGATTAAACCTAAGGTACATATGACTTACAATGCAAATCCCCCTTGAATTATTATGTTTATATAATTAATGAGGCTCATTTTATACTTGAAATCATTATAACACTTGAAAGCACACATGTACAATGACAAACACTTATTTTTTATGATCATGATATTATTTACAATGATTCCACTAAGGCACCTTTTTTCATATGTGATTTTATTGACTCGCATCCTACACATAGTGTTATGGTGAATAAATACTTCAAGTGAAAACATATTCACTATGACATTATTTATAAGTGTTAGGTGTGCACAAATAAAATTTATTAATACAAAAAACATAGTAAAAGGTTTCTATAGAAAATGACAATACCTTCTTGGGGGCATTGTGTAACCACTTATTATAGGTTCTAAAACTATAGCTATTTAATTTTTAGATTTTCCCAATAGTTTTACATTTGGAATTATATTAGGGCATACATGTATACATAATATATGTGCAATACCATCTTTAGTACATCAACGCTTGAAGTAAATCTATAGAATCTAAGTGGTTATGATTCCATTAATTCTATAAGAATACCCCATTCAATCTAAGACATTTATTTAGCCAACTCCATGATACTAATAGATGGGTTGTTAATTCCTTAAATCAATACAAAATTTCCATCATCATCATCATCATCATCATCATCATCATCATCATCATCATCTAATAATTAAACTCTTTTATTAGATCAATCCAACTTAGCTTAATGTGTTTTTAACCAATCCATGCCTAGGATGATGTCATAGGATCCCAAGGGAGAAAGGAATAGGTTTACACAAGTCTTAAAATTGATAAGATTTAGTTCAACTTATTTTAAACATTCATTAATATCCAACCACCTTCCTCCTAGTGCCAAATTTCACTTTCCATCATTATCTAAGTCTAGTTGATTTGATTTTAAACTTCAATGCATTTTCAAGAGAAATAAATCTATCATTATCTCCTTAATCAATCAAAATAGAGAAATAAGATATATAAATTATACCTCTTGTTTCAATAGGTGTTGATTTAAATTTTACATTTTTATTGTCTACAATTGCATTGACCTTGTGATTTCCCTTTAGCTTAGGATAGTCATTACGATAATGGTTGTCACTGCATTCTCAGTAAGTTACATCAATATTAGTATGGAATGAAATGGTATTTTGTCCTGTGTCTGGTTAATGGAAGCTCTACTATTTGTTTTTTCCAACATCATTCTTTACATAAGAATGTGAATTGAACCCCTTTTTATTCTGAAAATTATATCCAAAATTATAACTCCTTACAACAAAATTTTTGGAGTCACTTATCTTGAAATTAAAACTTATCATAAGTGTTGAGGACTTAGACTTACCTTTCTACTTGTTCTGAAACTCTTGTCGTGTTCTTTAGAAAGAATTCTCTTTTTCTTCAGCATGGTGTGCTAATTTTAGAGTAGTAGATAAAGTCTTGGGTTAGTCATATTTACATTATGCATGATTATCTCATTTAACCCCAAATTTAACTTTATTACCTTAGTTTCTTCATCTATCATGTAATGAACATGATTTAGGATTCTTACATACTTATTTTCATACTTGGATACTGATATAGTACCCTATTTTAGTAACTATAAATCTATAATTTTTTATTTGTTGTAGATTATTTTTAGATATCTTTTCCTAAACTATTTCTTAAAAAATTCCCAAGTAGGAGTCATGTAATTTCACCCTTTTAGTGCACATAAATGGTTCCACCACAAATTTACATCACCTACCAATTGGTAAAATCTTATGTGTGATTTAACATTAGAACTCATATTATGTAGTTTGAAATACTTCTACAAGTTAATCACCCATTTCTTAGTGGAATCACCAGTGGTTTCAACAAAATACATGGGAGGAGGAATTTTATTTAGATCCTTAATACTGGGCTCTATAACCTCTTGTCATGGTGGATGCTCATTATGAATCCCTCTTAAAAAATTTCTAGGTGAGTCAACCTTTGTCCTAGGCATTCCATTTTACCTTGATGCCATGTAATGTACCTAGAATGTCATGTCGTACAACATTACATTCCTCAAGAACTTGTTATTTAGGGTTATCCTAATTGGCTATAGGGCTACCACTTTATTCTACTTCTATGTCAGCATGATCATGTTGATCATACTCATGATGTCAACTAAAACACTATATGCATTCTAAGAGTTTCTTGTTTCTCTATTTCTAACCATCTTGAAATATTAAATATGCACTAATAAATCATATCTCATAAATAAATATATCTTTAGCCTTAATGAATGTTATGATAAAAATTATCATAAATCTATTTTTTAATAAAATTTAAAACTTATAAAAATAGAGATTATACTTTAACCAATAATTCATTAGCCTATAGAAATGATTCCATAGTCAAACAAGTCTATTTTTTTAACCAACATAAGACAAGCTTATAAAAATCAGCATGCATGCCATCAATATTAGTGATATGAACTAAATACTTGTCCCAAATTATCATACATTAATGGTTTTGAACCCATAATAATGAATCCACATATACAGTAAAAAATAACTACATTTTTACAACGTTCCATGTGCTTAATTATATTGTTATAGTGAAAGGATAATTATTTTACCCATTCCCAATAACCATTGGAAACTAGAACTAGTCTCATACCTACAAGATCCTCAAGACTTAAATTCACATACATCAATCTATAAACCAATTCAAGAACTATATAATGTGTTAAGGTTGAGAGCTCACTATAGAATAAATATGAGTGGAACCCATCAATATATTTGCTTAACACATCAAATGGTTTCAAATCATATCTCTTATATAATATGCCTTTCCATATCATTTATACTAGCACATATGCCAAATATTAAAAAATTTATCAACTATAGCCTTGCCTCATGACTAAATCCACTCAAAATATTAACCCACATATATTAGTTCATGATTAGCATGCTAGTATGGGATCCTCACTTACTCATTTATCTATTCCTATATTTACAAAAAAATAGATAAGAATCATAAACATGATAATCTCTATATTGATTTATACCACATTCCATTTCATGCCACATAAGTCATTTACACCATGTTTACACCAAACATATTTAACCGTACAAGCATCTTGAGAATTTAATCTCACACACACAAACACACACACACACACACACACACACACACACACACACACACACACACACACACACACACACACACACACACACACACACACACACACACACACACACACACACACACACACATTTGTATGTATGTTTCTACTTATATATATAAACACATACGTATTTACATCCGGTCTTAACAACTTAAGTTGAAAATATGTTACATCCTATCCAAATATATTTCATATCTTTTTACACAATCCCATATGTAATTGTGTCACACATTTTAACCAACCTTAATCCCTTATTACAGTGAACATGCATAATTATATATATATATATATATATATATATATATATATATATATATATATATATATATATGTATGTATGTATGTATGTGTGTGTGTGTGTGTGTGTGTGTGTGTGTGTATGTATATATGTATATGTATATATATATATGTATATATATGTATATATACATATATATATATATACATATATATATATATATATGTATATATACATATATATATATATACATATATATATATATACATATATATACATACATATATATACATACATACATACATATATATATATACATACATATGTATATATATGTATATGTATGTGTATATATATGTGTGTATATATGTGTGTGTGTGTGTGTATTATATTTTTATTTCTAAATAACCATGGACTTAATTAAAAAAATTAAATTTATAAACCCTGCATATTAAGACCAAATAAATTATCTATATGGATTATCACCACCACTATTGGGTGTCATTTTACCTTTCTCATTATGCCATACATAATCAAGACTCTACCCAAAACATAAATCATTTTATTTCATTACCAAAATTTGTTGTATTCAACACACCCTACCTCTATTTTTCTTTGAAAAGTGGGTATTCCCTTTGTGTTTAGAGGACATATATATTATTTGGGTGTTTATATGTCTGATTATCTAAAGGAGCTTGATATTATGGACATTAAGTCATTTTTTGATGCACCTATTTTCTATTTGAAAGGACTTATTGAAACTAATCTATTAATGGAAATTTGGGAAGAATTGTTATGTATGGTAGGTATTTAGATTGGATTTATTCAATTTCTTTCCCTTTGGAAGACTTTTTTTTAGATACTTTTTGTATTTATAAACTATTTATTCATGAACATTATTTTTAAGACTTTTCTTTAGATCATTTGTTCTGGGTGGAAACTTAGTCTTCAACAACTTTCTCTTTGGAAACTTGGTCTTCATAGGGTTTTGGTTATTCAATTTTTTTTGTTCTTCATGAACTTAGTCTTTATCACTTTCACTTTGGAGACTTTTCCCTTTATAAATTTCCTTTGGGAAATTTATTTAAGTTTGTTCCAATCGAAAAATTTCTTCTCGAACAAATTATTTGGAAGGTTTATGCTCAGGAACTTTCTATGCAACAACTTATCCATGAGGGAGATTTACTTCTATAACTCTATTTTCAATTTGTTTTGGTTGGAAACTTAGTCTTTGACAACCTTATCTTTGGAAAATTTCATTTAGAAGGTTTACATTCAGGAACTTTCTATGTGATAACTTCTTCTTGAATGATAATCTATCCAAAGAGAACTTCATCTTTGACAACTTTCCCTTCAACAACTTTTGGACAAATCTTCTTGAATGAATTTATCTAAAGAACATTTTGATTTTGGGTTCTTTTTCATGGAATACTAGGCTCATCATATCATACCATTAGGCCCAGAGGTAAAGGTCAACCCCTAACTAAGCCATACGATGACAAGTGTCAAGAGGAAGAAGTAACATCATGGCATTCCAAATAAGCAAGCATCCTACATGGTATATAGACTAGGACTAGGTGGTTAAGTTTGAATTGAATGAGGGTAAATATATCACATTCATTAGAGATTAATGGAGAATGAATTAAAATGGATTCATAAATCTATAATATCAATCCCCCCAATCGAGTTCATCTTATTTGATTTTTAAGAGCTCAAGTGAACTTAGCCTTCTACAATCTCAAAATCCGTAACTATGACCAAAATGACTTAAAAATTATGTAATTAAACTTTTACACCACCATTTTTTAAAGCTTGAATCTCACTAGAATTCATCAATAACAATGGCATCTTCATCTAGGTCATACAAGGAAACCTCATCACCCTTTAGGTTTTCCATCAGGGACTCTACTAAATACTTAGGCATAATTTTTGATGCACCTATGTTCGATGATCTCTATGCCAATTAATCATCTCTATAGGAGGTCATAGATAATTTTGATTTATTTTCATTGGAAAAGGACATCTTAGAAGAGGATAAATAACTTATAATGAACTTTTTCTCATTAAAGCAACATGCCCTTCACTACATAGTCACTAAATCATAAGTCATGTCATGTATAGACTTACTTTAAGGCCTATTATTTGAAGGCAAAATTATAGATGTTGATTATTTACACTATGTTGAGAATAACACAATTATGGCATACATTTTTGAAGATGCATTCATGAGGTATTTAAGTTTCCCTATTTAAGGTGTTACATTTGACTTACATATTATAGTCACTTGGAAGAAAATCAACAATGTGGATCAAGCATTAGGGAAGTGGCTCCTCCTAGGTGAGACATTAATTTTCAAAGAACATACCAAGAATCTCATTCCTATTACCTGATTTAGGATGAGGATTAACATAAACATAGCATTTTTTAACTGACTCTTCATCTACCCAAGGATCCACTTCTTAAATTTAGAATGGGTACCCTTTTTGGACCTCTTCCTTAATTTAGAACACACCTATGCATTGGGGGAGGTCATTAGTGCCCACCTACATGAACAAATTTTACATAAGGATAAGAGGCCCTAAGGGGGAAATTTTTATATGATTTCATACCTACTATATGCAATCATGGTAATTGTGTATAGACACAATGGGGTTTTATGGAGTCCCAACCTTGATTTTATCAAGAATAGAATATGTGACTTTTATTATTTCATCCACATATATGCATATATTAGGAACATTTCCAAAATATTAGAGGACCTCTACCCTTAGGTTTGTATGGTCATTCATGGCCAACCTTTGGCTAAGATTTCACCTAGTATTTAAAAAACACTTACCAATTTGGGAGACTTCATCATGGTTATTGGGAATAGGGTAGAGCCTCTTCGACTCTTCAATTTTATCCCTAAAATAGTTTCTAAACAATAAATTACCTTTCAAATATGGAATGGTATAGATTAAGATCTAATAAAGAACAAGAAATACACTTTCCATGGCTCCCATATCACTATTGGGAGGATGAAGTATACTTTCAAGAGGAATTTTAGGGAAGATGGGAATGTAAGGTGAGTTTATGCATTGGCCACTTTGCTCCATAGGGATTAGGACCCCAATAGGAGAGTACAAAAAAATTCACAACCTTGGCATCCCATATAAATGTGATTTGTTTAACCATGACTTCTTATTTCTTAATACCAAGGATGATGAGGAAGTAAAAGAAAGAGAAGTGGTATTATGATTAAGAAAATAATTATTAAGAGTGATATAGGATGATCCCTACCTTATAGTCAATCAATCTAACTTATAATGAACTTTTTCTCATTAAAGCAACATGCCCTTCACTACATAGTCACTAAATCATAAGTAATGTCATGTATAGACTTACTTTAAGGCCTATTATTTGAAGGCAAAATTATAGATGTTGGTTATTTACACTATGTTGAGAATAACACAATTATGGCATACATTTTTGAAGATGCATTCATGAGGTATTTAAGTTTCCCTATTTAAGGTGTTACATTTGACTTACATATTATAGTCACTTGGAAGAAAATCAACAATGTGGATCAAGCATTAGGGAAGTGGCTCCTCCTAGGTGAGACATTAATTTTCAAAGAACATACCAAGAATCTCATTCCTATTACCTAATTTAGGATGAGGATTAACATAAACATAGCATTTTTTAACTGACTCTTCATCTACCCAAGGATCCACTTCTTAAATTTAGAATGGGTACCCTTTTTGGACCTCTTCCTTAATTTAGAACACACCTATGCATTGGGGGAGGTCATTAGTGCCCACCTACATGAACAAATTTTACATGAGGATAAGAGGCCCCAAGGGGGAAATTTTTATATGATTTCATACCTACTATATGCAATCATGGTAATTGTGTATAGACACAATGGGGTTTTATGGAGTCCCAACCTTGATTTTATCAAGAATAGAATATGTGAATTTTATTATTTCATCCACATATATGCATATATTAGGAACATTTCCAAAATATTAGAGGACCTCTACCCTTAGGTTTGTATGGTCATTCATGGCCAACCTTTGGCTAAGATTTCACCTAGTATTTAAAAAACACTTACCAATTTGGGAGACTTCATCATGGTTATTGGGCATAGGGTAGAGCCTCTTCGACTCTTCAATTTTATCCCTAAAATAGTTTCTAAACAATAAATTACCTTTCAAATATGGAATGGTATAGATTAAGATCTAATAAAGAACAAGAAATGCACTTTCCATGGCTCCCATATCACTATTGGGAGGATGAAGTATACTTTCAAGAGGAATTTTAGGGAAGATGGGAATGTAAGGTGAGTTTATGAATTGGCCACTTTGCTCCATAGGGATTAGGACCCCAATAGGAGAGTACAAAAAAATTCACAACCTTGGCATCCCATATAAATGTGATTTGTTTAACCATGACTTCTTATTTCTTAATACCAAGGATGATGAGGAAGTAAAAGAAAGAGAAGTGGTATTATGATTAAGAAAATAATTATTAAGAGTGATATAGGATGATCCCTACCTTATAGTCAATCAATCTAACTTATAATGAACTTTTTCTCATTAAAGCAACATGCCCTTCACTACATAGTCACTAAATCATAAGTCATGTCATGTATAGACTTACTTTAAGGCCTATTATTTGAAGGCAAAATTATAGATGTTGGTTATTTACACTATGTTGAGAATAACACAATTATGGCATACATTTTTGAAGATGCATTCATGAGGTATTTAAGTTTCCCTATTTAAGGTGTTACATTTGACTTACATATTATAGTCACTTGGAAGAAAATCAACAATGTGGATCAAGCATTAGGGAAGTGGCTCCTCCTAGGTGAGACATTAATTTTCAAAGAACATACCAAGAATCTCATTCCTATTACCTGATTTAGGATGAGGATTAACATAAACATAGCATTTTTTAACTGACTCTTCATCTACCCAAGGATCCACTTCTTAAATTTAGAATGGGTACCCTTTTTGGACCTCTTCCTTAATTTAGAACACACCTATGCATTGGGGGAGGTCATTAGTGCCCACCTACATTAACAAATTTTACATAAGGATAAGAGGCCCCAAGGGGGAAATTTTTATATGATTTCATACCTACTATATGCAATCATGGTAATTGTGTATAGACACAATGGGGTTTTATGGAGTCCCAACCTTGATTTTATCAAGAATAGAATATGTGACTTTTATTATTTCATCCACATATATGCATATATTAGGAACATTTCCAAAATATTAGAGGACCTCTACCCTTAGGTTTGTATGGTCATTCATGGCCAACCTTTGGCTAAGATTTCACCTAGTATTTAAAAAACACTTACCAATTTGGGAGACTTCATCATGGTTATTGGGCATACGGTAGAGCCTCTTCGACTCTTCAATTTTATCCCTAAAATAGTTTCTACACAATAAATTACCTTTCAAATATGGAATGGTATAGATTAAGATCTAATAAAGAACAAGAAATGCACTTTCCATGGCTCCCATATCACTATTGGGAGGATGAAGTATACTTTCAAGAGGAATTTTAGGGAAGATGGGAATGTAAGGTGAGTTTATGCATTGACCACTTTGCTCCATAGGGATTAGGACCCCAATAGGAGAGTACAAAAAAATTCACAACCTTGGCATCCCATATAAATGTGATTTGTTTAACCATGACTTCTTATTTCTTAATACCAAGGATGATGAGGAAGTAAAAGAAAGAGAAGTGGTATTATGATTAAGAAAATAATTATTAAGAGTGATATAGGATGATCCCTACCTTATAGTCAATCAATCTAACTTATAATGAACTTTTTCTCATTAAAGCAACATGCCCTTCACTACATTGTCACTAAATCATAAGTCATGTCATGTATAGACTTACTTTAAGGCCTATTATTTGAAGGCAAAATTATAGATGTTGGTTATTTACACTATGTTGAGAATAACACAATTATGGCATACATTTTTGAAGATGCATTCATGAGGTATTTAAGTTTCCCTATTTAAGGTGTTACATTTGACTTACATATTATAGTCACTTGGAAGAAAATCAACAATGTGGATCAAGCATTAGGGAAGTGGCTCCTCCTAGGTGAGACATTAATTTTCAAAGAACATACCAAGAATCTCATTCCTATTACCTGATTTAGGATGAGGATTAACATAAACATAGCATTTTTTAACTGACTCTTCATCTACCCAAGGATCCACTTCTTAAATTTAGAATGGGTACCCTTTTTGGACCTCTTCCTTAATTTAGAACACACCTATGCATTGGGGGAGGTCATTAGTGCCCACCTACATTAACAAATTTTACATAAGGATAAGAGGCCCCAAGGGGGAAATTTTTATATGATTTCATACCTACTATATGCAATCATGGTAATTGTGTATAGACACAATGGGGTTTTATGGAGTCCCAACCTTGATTTTATCAAGAATAGAATATGTGACTTTTATTATTTCATCCACATATATGCATATATTAGGAACATTTCCAAAATATTAGAGGACCTCTACCCTTAGGTTTGTATGGTCATTCATGGCCAACCTTTGGCTAAGATTTCACCTAGTATTTAAAAAACACTTACCAATTTGGGAGACTTCATCATGGTTATTGGACATAGGGTAGAGCCTCTTCGACTCTTCAATTTTATCCCTAAAATAGTTTCTAAACAATAAATTACCTTTCAAATATGGAATGGTATAGATTAAGATCTAATAAAGAACAAGAAATGCACTTTCCATGGCTCCCATATCACTATTGGGAGGATGAAGTATACTTTCAAGAGGAATTTTAGGGAAGATGGGAATGTAAGGTGAGTTTATGCATTGGCCACTTTGCTCCATAGGGATTAGGACCCCAATAGGAGAGTACAAAAAAATTCACAACCTTGGCATCCCATATAAATGTGATTTGTTTAACCATGACTTCTTATTTCTTAATACCAAGGATGATGAGGAAGTAAAAGAAAGAGAAGTGGTATTATGATTAAGAAAATAATTATTAAGAGTGATATAGGATGATCCCTACCTTATAGTCAATCAATCTAACTTATAATGAACTTTTTCTCATTAAAGCAACATGCCCTTCACTACTTAGTCACTAAATCATAAGTCATGTCATGTATAAACTTACTTTAAGGCCTATTATTTGAAGGCAAAATTATAGATGTTGGTTATTTACACTATGTTGACAATAACACAATTATGGCATACATTTTTGAAGATTCATTCATGAGGTATTTAAGTTTCCCTATTTAAGGTGTTACATTTGACTTACATATTATAGTCACTTGGAAGAAAATCAACAATGTGGATCAAGCATTAGGGAAGTGGCTCCTCCTAGGTGAGACATTAATTTTCAAAGAACATACCAAGAATCTCATTCCTATTACCTGATTTAGGATGAGGATTAACATAAACATAGCATTTTTTAACTGACTCTTCATCTACCCAAGGATCCACTTCTTAAATTTAGAATGGGTACCCTTTTTGGACCTCTTCCTTAATTTAGAACACACCTATGCATTGGGGGAGGTCATTAGTGCCCACCTACATGAACAAATTTTACATAAGGATAAGAGGCCCCAAGGGGGGAATTTTTATATGATTTCATACCTACTATATGCAATCATGGTAATTGTGTATAGACACAATGGGGTTTTATGGAGTCCCAACCTTGATTTTATCAAGAATAGAATATGTGACTTTTATTATTTCATCCACATATATGCATATATTAGGAACATTTCCAAAATATTAGAGGACCTCTACCCTTAGGTTTGTATGGTCATTCATGGCCAACCTTTGGCTAAGATTTCACCTAGTATTTAAAAAACACTTACCAATTTGGGAGAATTCATCATGGTTATTGGGCATAGGGTAGAGCCTCTTCGACTCTTCAAATTTATCCCTAAAATAGTTTCCAAACAATAAATTACCTTTCAAATATGGAATGGTATAGATTAAGATCTAATAAAGAACAAGAAATGCACTTTCCATGGCTCCCATATCACTATTGGGAGGATGAAGTATACTTTCAAGAGGAATTTTAGGGAAGATGGGAATGTAAGGTCAGTTTATGCATTGGCCACTTTGCTCCATAGGGATTAGGACCCCAATAGGAGAGTACAAAAAAATTCACAACCTTGGCATCCCATATAAATGTGATTTGTTTAACCATGACTTCTTATTTCTTAATACCAAGGATGATGAGGAAGTAAAAGAAAGAGAAGTGGTATTATGATTAAGAAAATAATTATTAAGAGTGATATAGGATGATCCCTACCTTATAGTCAATCAATCTAACTTATAATGAACTTTTTCTCATTAAAGCAACATGCCCTTCACTACATAGTCACTAAATCATAAGTAATGTCATGTATAGACTTACTTTAAGGCCTATTATTTGAAGGCAAAATTATAGATGTTGGTTATTTACACTATGTTGAGAATAACACAATTATGGCATACATTTTTGAAGATGCATTCATGAGGTATTTAAGTTTCCCTATTTAAGGTGTTACATTTGACTTACATATTATAGTCACTTGGAAGAAAATCAACAATGTGGATCAAGCATTAGGGAAGTGGCTCCTCCTAGGTGAGACATTAATTTTCAAAGAACATACCAAGAATCTCATTCCTATTACTTGATTTAGGATGAGGATTAACATAAACATAGCATTTTTTAACTGACTCTTCATCTACCCAAGGATCCACTTCTTAAATTTAGAATGGGTACCCTTTTTGGACCTCTTCCTTAATTTAGAACACACCTATGCATTGGGGGAGGTCATTAGTGCCCACCTACATGAACAAATTTTACATAAGGATAAGAGGCCCCAAGGGGGAAATTTTTATATGATTTCATACCTACTATATGCAATCATGGTAATTGTGTATAGACACAATGGGGTTTTATGGAGTCCCAACCTTGATTTTATCAAGAATAGAATATGTGACTTTTATTATTTCATCCACATATATGCATATATTAGGAACATTTCCAAAATATTAGAGGACCTCTACCCTTAGGTTTGTATGGTCATTCATGGCCAACCTTTGGCTAAGATTTCACCTAGTATTTAAAAAACACTTACCAATTTGGGAGACTTCATCATGGTTATTGGGCATAGGGTAGAGCCTCTTCGACTCTTCAATTTTATCCCTAAAATAGTTTCTAAACAATAAATTACCTTTCAAATATGGAATGGTATAGATTAAGATCTAATAAAGAACAAGAAATGCACTTTCCATGGCTCCCATATCACTATTGGGAGGATGAAGTATACTTTCAAGAGGAATTTTAGGGAAGATGGGAATGTAAGGTGAGTTTATGCATTGGAAACTTTGCTCCATAGGGATTAGGACCCCAATAGGAGAGTACAAAAAAATTCACAACCTTGGCATCCCATATAAATGTGATTTGTTTAACCATGACTTCTTATTTCTTAATACCAAGGATGATGAGGAAGTAAAAGAAAGAGAAGTGGTATTATGATTAAGAAAATAATTATTAAGAGTGATATAGGATGATCCCTACCTTATAGTCAATCAATCTAAATTAAAGATCTCACTACTAGGAAGATGTAGATCCTTTGACTTTTAGAGTGGTAAGCCTTACCAACAGCTAGTAGACCAAGGCCAAGATCCCTAAAAACCATCTATTGTGATGATAAATCAACAAGAACAAGAGAAAGTGATGGGTGAAATACTAGCTACTAGAGAACAAGAACTAGAAGAGATACCAACTTCTACACATGAAGAAGAAAAATAAAATCCTTTAGTTTAAGCATCCATTGTTGAGCTAAGGAGAGTTAACAAGAATTAGTAGAGGAGTTAACACAATAAAAAGATAACATAAGTAGGGAAGAGGTGGATATAATTTTCTTGGATTCTTCTAATGAGGAAGAAATTGCATCTATTATGGTATCTTCAATAACCCTAACATCTAGTATAACCCACCCTCTTCTTACCCAACAGGTGACTACTCCACAAGATGAGAAAATAACAGTATGATATTAAAGGAAACCAATGAGGAGAGACCTTAGAACCCATCAATATAATTAATTAGAAAAGAGGCACAACTTTTAGTGTAAGGTGAGACAAGCCAAGAGGTGGATGAATAAGATCTATAGCAAGCCAAAGTCTTGAGCTTGCAAGTACTAAAATCAAAGGTGCCCCTCAATGATGATTAATTTGGTAAGGGTGTTCTCTTCACTAACCCTTAGGCCTTTGTTATTTAATGTCATTGTTATTTTCTTCTACCATGCCTTTTCTAGTTGTCTCTACTTTCATCCCTATGCAATCACTCTTTATGGGTCTTCTCTTTATTTCTCCCACCTATACTCATCTGGTTATCACTTTTACATCTCCTATCATTACCCATACATTCTCCACTCATTTAGTCTTTATTACTTCAACCATTGTTATTTCCATCCTAACTACCTTTGCTTCCACTCTTGTAATCTCTGCATCTATTTCCATTTCCACCAGCTAACCCATCATTTAAAATAATTACCTTCTCTACTTAACTGGGTTTATCACTACCTTCTTCAAGATTAGTCTAGACCGTAATAGTAGTAATAACTAAGAGGGACCCAAAAAATAAAATATTATATATTGTGCACCCCATGCCACAATTTTGGAACATACACTGGTCTAAAATAATTTGGCCCTTAATGCCTAAACCCTCCACTGAGCCTAAACTTGACCCTAGAGAGCATGCAAAAAAAGAACCCCAACCATCAGATCCTCCAAAGTTCACTCTTTTAGACTGGACCAAGGAATTAGGAGCCTAAGATTTTAAGAAGCCCAATCTAAATATTACTGAGCTTCCCACTATAAGCTCACTTTTTGACAAAGCCACAACCTCGGTCCAAAGGGTTAGGAAAATAAAGATTGAGAATAACACTGGAAGAGGGTTGATTTTGGAGGAAAGAGAAAAAATTTATTCCCTTTCAAAAAGGCAAGATAGTAAGAAGGGTTAGTCCACATACATTTAGGACCTCAATTCTTATATGGAGACCCATATCGAGGTAATATGGCCATCCATGAGGGAATAGATCTGGATAAAAAAGAACTAGAAGAAGAGTTGGAAACTCTCAGAGAGAAACAATAGGTGATATGAGTTCCCTCCAATATAGAACATGATGTAAAAAATGAGGCACTTAGGTTGTATGAAATTTTGGATACAATTCATTCTTTGAGATTTAAATTGGCTCCACATGTAAATTCAATAACAAAATTATTTAAGCTTCTTAGAGAATATGAAAATAAATTGAATTTATTAGTATTATACACCCCCAATAAGGCATTTAACCACCTAGATATGATGACCTCTCTAGAGGAATATAATACATTTAATTTAGCTATCATCAGGACTCAAGAGGCCCAAGATTGGGTGTCTTCTTCTGAAGCTTTGGTGAATAAGCTTGTAAAATAGGAAAAACAAGTAACACAAATTTTAGGTAAACTTAAATTAATGGAGTCCAAGATAGCATGGGGAAGCTGTTAGCTCAAACCGCTTTTGATTATATGATTCAAATAAGTTTTATATGGTTTTAAATAGTGTTTACAAGGACTAATCCTAGAGGTAATTGATGTAAAAATAAGCATATCAAGGAGGAAGGCAATAGAGGTAGAGGTCTTTTGAGTTGGATTATGAGCCACCAAGATAGAGCACAGAAGTCTAATGGAGTGAATAGGATAGGTAAAAAGATCTCACCTAATTGATATTAACTTAATCCATGTGTAACATGATAAGGCATATAAGTATTATCAAGAGTTAGAAGTAAATAAGAAATTAACATTAGTGCTACCTACTAGTTTTTCTCTTCAGACTGCACCCACAGTCCTAGTTACAACACTATCAATAACTTCATTCCCTTGTGGCTTAACAACTACATCAATGCTACCTTATAGTTCAAACCCAACTGTAACTCTAGTCTAAGATATAGGTGCATCCCCAAGTATAGTTCTAGTCACCATGTCCACAAAAAAAATCACAACTACAATTCTAGCAACAACTTTAAAAAGCATTAAGGAGGAGCTAATTTAGCTTAAGTCAAGGGCTATTTTTGTATAATTTTTCATGTAAAGATTACAAATGAATGGTTAAGTCTTAGTTACATTCATGTTGTAATTATACAAATTATTTTTTTCTAGCATGCACATGTTGCATGTCTAAGATATCTATAAGTTATAACATGTAATTAAGACTTATGATTTAGTCATTCAGGATGTAATGAAAGTTTTGTATACTTATAGGATGAGGTGACCCCTTCCCCAAGTTATTTATCTATATGTAGAACCCTCTTTTCAAAGGGTTAAATTTTTGAATCAAGGAGGAAGGCAATAGAGGTAGAGGTCTTTTGAGTTGGATTATGAGCCACCAAGATAGAGCACAAAAGTCTAATGGAGTGAATAGGATAGGTAAAAAGATCTCATCTGATTGATATTAACTTAATCCATGTGTAACATGATAAGGCATATAAGTATTATCAAGAGTTAGAAGTAAATAAGAAATTAACATTAGTGCTACCTACTAGTTTTTCTCTTCAGACCGCACCCATAGTCCTAGTTACAACACTATCAATAACTTCATTCCCTTGTGGATTAAAAACTACATCAATGCTACCTTATAGTTCAAACCCAACTGTAAGTCTAGTCTAAGAAATAGGTGCATCCCCAAGTATAGTTCTAGTCACCATGTCCACAAAAAAAATCACAACTACAGTTCTAGCAACAACTTTAAAAAGCATTAAGGAGGAGCTAATTTATCCTAAGTCAAAGGCTATTTTTGTATAATTTTTCATGTAATGATTACAAATGAATGGTTAAGTCTTAGTTACATTCATGTTGTAATTATACAAATTATTTTTTTCTAGCATGCACATGTTGCATGTCTAAGATATCTATAAGTTATAACATGTAATTAAGACTTATGATTTAGTCATTCAGGATGTAATTAAAGTTTTGTATACTTGTAGGATGAGGTGGCCCCTTCCCTAAGCTATTTATCTATATGTAGAACCCTCTTTTCAAAGGGTTAAATTTTTGGATCAAGGAGGAAGGCAATAGAGGTAGAGGTCTTTTGAGTTGGATTATGAGCCACCAAGATAGAGCACAAAAGTCTAATGGAGTGAATAGGATAGGTAAAAAGATCTCATCTGATTGATATTAACTTAATCCATGTGTAACATGATAAGGCATATAATTATTATCAAGAGTTAGAAGTAAATAAGAAATTAACATTAGTGCTACCTACTAGTTTTTCTCTTCAGACCGCACCCACAGTCCTAGTTACAACACTATCAATAACTTCATTCCCTTGTGGCTTAACAACTACATCAATGCTACCTTATAGTTCAAACCCAACTATAACTCTAGTCTAAGAAATAGGTGCATCCCCAAGTATAGTTATAGTCACCATGTCCACAAAAAAAATCACAACTACAGTTCTAGCAACAAATTTAAAAAGCATTAAGGAGGAGCTAATTTAGCCTAAGTCAAAGGCTATTTTTGTATAATTTTTCATGTAATGATTACAAATGAATGGTTAAGTCTTAGTTACATTCATGTTGTAATTATACAAATTATTTTTTTCTAGCATGCACATGTTGCATGTCTAAGATATCTATAAGTTATAACATGTAATTAAGACTTATGATTTAGTCATTCAGGATGTAATTAAAGTTTTGTATACTTGTAGGATGAGGTGACCCCTTCCCCAAGTTATTTATCTATATGTAGAACCCTCTTTTCAAAGGGTTAAATTTTTGGATCAATATAAGGAAGAGATCAAGATATTTATTCTCATGCAACTATGTTTGTTCTTTCTTCTTTTTTTGAGTTATTGAAATTTAAGTTTCTTTGCCTATATTAATTTGATAATTTTGAAGTGTGATAATGCTATGGATAAATTTGATTATTTAAATTAATAAAGTTTGATCTTAGATGTGCAATATCAATTTAGGATTGGTATATGTCATTGGTTTAAGTGGTTAGTATAAGTTGAATTGATAATATAAGGTGTGTAGAGGTATCTCTTTTAGTATAGTCATCTAGGCATGAGTCATAACTAACCTAGACAAATTTTTGGTCTGAATTGTAATCAATTAGACAAGAGCATGCATCAACAACCCTAAGGAGAGAAACCTTTATTTGATATCATTTATCATCCTATATTTCCTATCCCATATTACTAACTATGCTTGTTTTTGAGTGTGCAATAGTTACAAACTACAAACACTAGTATTGGAGATACTTTTCCACTAAACAAAGTCGTAGAAGTCACCTTTTAGGAACATAGAACCTTATTTTCTTCCTCGCCCTTCTCTCTTCTTTTGATTTTTTTTATATATACCCATATTATAATAATACTCCACCCATACAACTCACTTAGTAATTTATTTATATTATATTCTACACATTTTTCTATAAAACTTGGTTAAATAACCCACATGCTCAACTTGTTATTCCATCACCTGGTTGTTTTAACCACATACTTGCAACTCTTGCCATGAAGTGGAAACTTATTACATAGAGATCCCAAAATATTAAACAATACCTTATTCAATATTTAAGAGGTGTGCATAAAACCCACATCAATCAAATAAAAAGATGATGCTAAAAGGAAGGCATACTTGTGCATTTTCTCGATAATAGATATTAGTCACTATGTGGAGTTGCACTATAGATACCTAGGAGATTAACAAGGTATAGGGACCAATTTAGCCTTCTGATTTCACCATTGTCAAATCTTAGGAGGCCTAGGCCTGTACCTATCATCCCTAAGACACACCAAGTTAGGATACCTTCTCCTATAAGAAATGAACCACTTGTAAACCCTCCTATGGCTCAACCTTGGTTAGTCAGATCCATTGTTTCCATCCTTAGGGACCAACATGATCTACCAAGGAACCCAAAAAAATATTTGCCTACCTTCTCCCCCTCAAATGGGAGGATGGTGGAACACATTAAATATTTTAAGGCTGCTATGAGGTTAATGAAAGTCATCCATGAGGATGTTGCATGGAAGATTTTTCCATTTACTCTACAAGATTCTTCATATGATTGGTATCTCAATTTGTAGGAAAATTCTATCACCTCATGTAATGAGTGTTAAAATATGTTTCTTATACAATTCAGAAAAGTAACTAATCCAAGTATGGTGTACCAAATCTTCACCAACATAAAGAGGGAACCTAGAAAGTCAATTTGTGTCTTCAATGTAAGATTATAGAAGATGTACACTTGATTTAATGCTATGTATAATCCAAACATGAATTTGATGCTCGAGATATAAAAATTACCCTAGATCCCATTACTACAATGTTCTTATGAAGAGCTAACACCGCTAATACTTTAGCTTTGGCATTTTATGAAGCTATTAACATCAATAATAATATAAATCCATGGCTCAGTCCTTAAAATTTAAGAGGCAAAAAATTTAATAGTGGACTCCCATATTTGAATGCCCCTAGATCTCATATGCTAATTAGAATGCCCCTACATTCAACCAAAATTAATTTTACAATACCTCCCATGATGCAACATGTGATAAATCAATATTATAGGTTCTTGAATAATCAATCACAAAGGAATGGTCATCATCAAAACTAGCAAAACCAACATCAAGTTCACACCAATGTAGTAGTCACTCGGGGTTCTAACTCTACCAAAGATAAATTGGATTCTATAGAAATAATTGTCTAGAAGATGAGTAATGGTTTTTTGAATATGCAAAAAAGGATGGGTATTACCACTAACTAGAATTAAAATAAAAGTTATGGATTTACAAGATATAACAGGCCTTTCAACAAGTTTACTAATAATACAAAACAACAATAGTCTAATAAATTGCCATAAATCAATATCATGGAGACAACTTTGACCAATTAGTGTAGGGTTCACAACACATCACACCTTGGAGAATTAAACTATATATATTTATATGAAGCCTTTGAAATATTTCAAAGAGAAATGATTAGACAAGATCAAATCATGAATCCTCTAGATCTCCCTCATGAATCTATCCCTTCAAGCTTAGTTATGGTCTTTGAAACCTATGAGTCTCCCTACCTGGATGAAGATGACAATATTCCAGAGGATAATTTTGATGAAGTGCAAGAATTATAGTAGTTTAGTAGGAATAATTATAACCTAAATAACAAGAAGCCTCTCACTACTTCTAATCCTCCCAATAATATAGTTATTCCTCCAAATCCTAAAGTTGATAATAATCATCTTCCCCAAAATAAGAATGATCACCCTCAACATAGAGAGGAGCAAAATAAATTATGATATGATATTGTTGAGGATATGAAGAAAATTAAGGCCAATATCACTCTTCATGAACTAGCATAAATCATAGAATAAAAAGATCTCTTATATAATTACATCATAGGTAAGTCTACTGTAGAAAAGTCTAAAACAACCAACACAAACATTATATACAAAAGAATGCCTAAGTTTCCCCCTTTCTTATTCACCATCTAGGCATTTGGAAAGAATATACACTATTTATGGTAGATTCTATAGCTTCAGCAATAATAATGCCAAATTCCATTTGTCATAAACTTGGTTTGACCATGAACCCATCCTAGAGGACTATGTCACAACTAGATAAGATATTAGTTCTTATGTTGGGAGAACTTAATGATGTGCGAATTTAGGTTACTTCAGAGCTTAGAGTACAGATGACTATCACCATCTTGGTCATGGATATTCTATAAGGATATTGGTTATTGTTGAGTAGAGATTGGTTAAAGACATTAAATGGATGTCTTTCCATGGACTTCTTACATATTTGACTACCCTAGATAGGAATTACTAACTAGATTAGGATTGATCAAGAGCCAAAGATGAAAAATATTATTACAGAGTAAAACACCACTAATAAAGAAGTAAGTTATAAGTCTCCTAGTTTTTGAATTTATATATTTACTATGAGACATGAAATTCAAGAAGGAATTTAGGGCCTTTCCTAATTGTGGACCCTCTATATCGATGGAGCAAGATCCAAGTAAGGATCAAGTTTTAATATCCAGATAGTCGATCTACATGGAAAGAATTTTTTAGTAGTTTACAAACTCTAATTCCCATGTACCAAAAAAAAAGTAGAGTATGAATCCCTACTAATTATGGGATTATAATTTTCCATCAAGAATAATGCCAAAGAATTATTGGTATATAAAGACTCTAAACTTGTGACCAACTAGGTCAGAAACTGGTCCCAATATAGATATCAATGAAAAATTTCAAATTTAAAGAAATAAAATTATATATCTTGGGATCTGATTGAATCATTTGAAGCCTTAAACATATTAGTTATACCAAGATAAAAAAACTAAGATATTGATTCACTAGCTCTTCAGTAGTAAATTTGACACCCTTACAAGATTTAAAAGTATAGAAGTTATCCATAAAATTGGTACCCTATCTTTCAGTACTAAATACTGTTGAAAATTTTCAAGTGTATGATGATGACCAACTGATCATTTATTTTTTGACAAATTTAGGGTAGTTAGAGTCTCAAATCATGAATGATGAGGAGAGAATCCATAGGTGCCATGAAAAATCAGATGAAGAGGGTGTTATCCAACTAAGGGAGAATCATCTCACATTAGGGATGATCACCTTGTAAAGGACCTTTGATATAGATCCTCAAGCATAATTACAAAGTTAGATCAAGCTTAATGAATCCAAATTCAACTAAAAAATCATTGGTGATGAGAAGAATGCACAATCATCAATATTGGCTTAAGATGCACACCAAATGAAAGGCATAAGGTTAAATAACTAATTATCATGCATAAATATGTAATTTTATAGAACAATAATGAATTAAGGATATTTAATCCTAAAGTAATCACCCATACAATTCCACTCAAGCCTAATCGTAAACCATTTAGGTAAAGGTAATGGCTGATCAACCCCATCCTAGAACCATTGATCTATAAAGTGGTAGAGAAGATGTTGAGTGCCTAGATAGTTTTTTTTAATAAGAGTAAGAGTGGAAAAATTAGACTGTATTGACTTCAAGAATATGAATAATAATTTTGAGAAGGATAATTATCCTCTACACTCCCTAGATGAGATAATACAAACTTTGAGTGGGTCAAAAATGATGTCTTTTTTAGATGGATTTTTAGGATATAATCAAGTACTAGTAGAATTAGAGGATAGGATGAAAATAAAATTCACAACAAAATGGGGAACATATGCATACAAGTGAATGCCATTTGTGTTAATCAATGCTAGAGATAATTTTTAAAGAGTGATGGATCATGTATTATAAGGACTGATAGGCAAGTGCATAATCATATACATGGATGATCTCACTATTTTCTCTAAAAATAGAGCTAATCATATTGAACATATTTAGCCAATTTTTGAAAGGTGTAATAAGTTTGGTATATCATTGAACCCCAATAAGAGTATATTTGGCATTATCAAATGCAAACTATTGGGCCACATTATTACTAAAGATGGGATCACCATTGACTTAGATAGAATTTAGGGGATTTCATAAATAATGTTTCCAAACAACAAAAAGGAGTCCAAGTCCTTCTTTGGGAAGATAAATTTCATTAGGTAATATATATCAAGATTTATAAAGATTATCAGGCCCCTGAATATAATGCTCAAGAAGGATGCCAAAGTGGAATGGACATTTGAAGCTGAGAAGTCTTTCCAGGATATAAAGAAGGTTATTTTGTAGGCCCTAGTGCTAGTAAGTCTATATTTAATTAAGGAATTTTTATTATATTCATTTTCTTCAGAGCATACCATTATTTCCATGCTTATATAGAAGAAGGAAGAAATTAAACACCCTATCAATTTTATGAGCACCAAATTGAAATATGTCAAGCTCAAATACTCCTTGACTGACAAGAAAATCTTCACCCTTTTCAAAGCAATTAAGAAGTTTAGGAACTACATCCTTTGCAACAAGACCATCACCATATTACCATACCCTATCATTAATCTTATGCTAGAATAGAATGAATTGGAATAGCATAGAGGTAAATGGATGGAAAAATTATAAGAGTTTGATACTGAAATTAAACCTACCAAGATCATCATAGGACAAGGCATCATTCAGTTGATGCCTGAACCAAACCTGTAAATTACCATCAAGTAGGTTTATCAAAAATAGGTTTCCAAATAAGATTGGTATTCAAGTATTG
Source organism: Torreya grandis (assembly GCA_037957365.1). Classification (NCBI taxonomy): domain Eukaryota; kingdom Viridiplantae; phylum Streptophyta; class Pinopsida; order Cupressales; family Taxaceae; genus Torreya; species Torreya grandis. The sequence continues at coordinate 59,938 of JARHVA010007459.1, forward strand.
TTTTGTTATGACTCACTAGAACATGCCCCTAATAATTCAAGAGAGAGAGAAAAAGAGATCCTTAAGACTCAAAGCTACTCATTATATGATTATGAAAGGAATACTCTTTAGGAAGAACTATAAAGGCATCTATTTAAGATGTGTGTCACATGAAGAAACTCAAGAGATATTGAAAACTATGCATCAAAATATTGGTAGTGGTCATCCATCTAGCAATACTATATCCCATGAAATACTAAAAATGGGTTATTATTGGCTGACAGTCTTTAAGGATTTTGTTAGTAGAGGTTCCTAGATCACCAAAAATTACTAATTATGAGGATAGACAATTGCAATATTAATAAATAAAAATATAAAAGGACATTTTATATACTTATTCAAGGTTTATACATAGAAATAACAATATTTTATTATTATTTAAGACTGTATTGAGGAGACTCTTGGTTATAGGAATATAAATACGCAAAAATAAAACTTCAAAATTGATAAATACAAAACATGGAATATTTTATAGAGTGACTAAGTACATTCAAATTTTATGTAATTCATATAAAAACATGGGAAAATTTAGGAAAATAACATAGGACTTCTTATTATATTTATCAAAATACTTTAGTACATACTATTATAGAGATTAACTTACATAATATTATAATATAAACTCAATGAACAAGTACTACATTAGTCTCATTTTAGAGTAACTACAATAATAACCATTATGCTCACATTACACCCCTTTCCACACAAATTGATCCATGATATATCTTGAAGATATTGTATTGTAACTTCCTATCTAGACATTATAAGATATTGTAATGTCCATAGTTTACAAAGCCTATTTCCTATCATCTATTATCACCTTTATCAGGTTGGTTCTTGTAACTGTATAGGGAGAATCTTACTCCTTGGGGATGATATATGGCTTCACATATACTTTATTCAAGGGAATAATGATGATATTGTCATCCAAGTCTGATTCATTACTATATTTATAATCATTTTCCCATCATAGGCCCACTTAATTTCAATGAGAGTAGGAAAGTCAGTCTTAGCATTCTTCATGTTGATAACTTCAAAGTCACCTTGCAAGATAAGCTATATGAATTTAATCTCCATGTCTTCCAACCATCTTATGGGTTCTACCTTCCCATAATCTATGATACTAAATTTCATAGGATTTTAACTTAACATAGGTCATCTAATACCTCCCAAGTGGATCTAGGAATCATGTTGACTATGTTACCTAAATTAAATACAACATTTGGTATTTTATATCTATCTACTTTGATGTCCATTCTCACATCAATATCCCATGGTTTCTTAGTTTTCACATAACTAACCATCTTGTCAGTTAGTTTTTATCCTTTCTGTGCATATTTTAATAGATTATGTAAAAGATTCATTATATTCTAAGATATATCCTCATTATGCAAGGTACTAAGGAGATTCATCAAGTCGATTAGTGTAGTGACAAAACTTTCCTATCACAGGTTTCACACAATCTATCCATACATCTAAGTATCCATTTATACATCATCCCCTTTAGTTTTCCCTTACTATTATATATTCTTAAGAATCTACATAGCTTCCCACATCAAGCTTTGCTTGACACTAAGATCTGGATACTTATCAGGCTACACTTTCTTTATCCCACTATTTGTAGTCATCTCTAATGGAGGAAGTCCTTGCACTACATGATTTTGACATGTGACATCCTATGCTAATGTGTTGTTTCTCATCTACACTTGGACCATGTTGACATTATGCACAACTGTATCTCTACATTAGTTCTCTAGCATTAGGTAGTCCTCTATGTCATGCTGGTCTAAATTTCTATAATATTCATAGCATGATTACCATTGATAATTTTTTGGATAATTTTTTTGTACATGGTTTAATTCATCACATAGATAACACCTAATAGGCTATCTCCCTCATCCTTTTTGTGTATCTCCTCTATATCCACCTTAATAATAACCTCTTCCTCTAGTACCTTGAAAACCCCAACCATGTTATTATTGTGGCCCAAAATTGGTTATGTTTTGGGGTACATTCCAACCCTATTGATATTGGTATCTATTATACCCAACATACTGGGTCTATTGTGGGTTTGTAACCCAACTAACCAGTTGTGCCTAGGAAATCATAGGGTTATAAGGAGCTCAATATTAAGGAGTGAACAATTATGTAGCAATGTTCCATTGATGTATATTGGATGGTCTGTCAGTTGATCCTTGTGTATGATAAGACTATATTTTAAGATCCCAAATTATAGCAATCTATGATGCATTGGCAAGAGTTACCTCCAATTGAGATGTAGCCTATGTTACAACATCTACCTGCTACACTATGATTGCAAAAAAAAATTAATAATGTATTCCTTGAGTTCCTGTAAGGCTCAACAATCCTTGTCTTCATGGTTCATAGATTTACATAACGTATAATGCAACCTCTATGGCTTCTTAATGTAATGTTATATTAAAAGAAAACTTGTAGTAGAGTAACTTACCATTTGGTAGATTTTGCAAAATTGAGTTTTAAGTCTTGGAGACTCATTTCTGTGATGTCCAAACTAATTGCATTCTATGCACTAGATGTCTAACTTTTGTTTATTATCCCTATCTTAATACTATTCAAGATTTTGGAGAAGGGTCTGTAGTGTATCTTCTACCTTAGATGAATAAAGTGTCACATCACCATAATTCTCAATCTATTCTACTCTAATCATAGTAGTGTAAGCATTTGATTTAGCATTAAACTATGTTTGGGCTACAAAAAACCTGATACGAGGTCTCAGACCTTTGACAAACTAGGTAGCTTTATACTTTTCATCCATAAGAAATTATAATTTGTTCATGACATATAATAATCTATTATCATAGTCTTTAACAGTATTTTTGGGCCCTTGTTAGATCTCCTTTTTATCTTGTATAGTCAGGTTTATGCTTTTCTTTACCTTAAAATATGTGATCAACATTTTTGTATCTGGTCCAAAGTTGTTGCATTGGTATCTTTATAATATATGAATTCTAAGGCTCTTCTAACTAAAGTTCTAATTAATTCACACTTCTTTATATTTTCATCTATAATTCCTTTAACTTACCATTTCATTATATAGGTAAAAATATATTACTCAAGGTCAGAAGACCCATCATAAGGTGCCAAACTAATAAAATCTCTAGGTTCGAGCATCATACCTAGTGCTTGTGTAATCACAAGAATATATTATTGTTGTGCTTGATTTTTTATAAGAATTTATGATGAGTGTGTCTGTGATCTTTGTGCAAAAGTACATAGTTCTTATAGATGTGATCCCAAGGAAAGGTTGGGTGATTTTGATGAAGTCAAAACTTCAAACTTGTTATCATAGTCTACTTCCAATAATACTATAGCTTGTTCTAGGACCAATAGGTTAGTTTTTGTCAATAGATTTGATCTAATATATTGATGGTATTTCTTAAAGAATTATGTTTGATCTCTTAGTGAGATCTCTTAAATATATTTATAGTTTTCTCATGCACTTTTCTCTATTCTAGATCAAGCCAATATTAGTCTTTCACTCTGTTAACTAAAGTATAGTTATTTAAAAATAAATAGGGCTTAGGGGATTTGTGTTCCATGGTTGAATGGTCTAAACCTCATTAAACTATTTATTAATCACTTGAACTTGTACATGCACTGTGACTATGCAACATTATACTTCATTTATCAGTAACCTTGTCTAAGGCTGTGAACTTTCTCGTAGCTATTCTAACACACTAATCTCTTCATTATTTTATCTTTCATCATATTCTTCATCACTTTATTTCTCTTTATCTCTTTTTAACCTGGGCTTCTCACTCTCTTGATTTTCACTTATTTTTTCTTTCTCTTCTCACTTACTCCTTGCTCCTACTCTACTACTACCTCTCATGTTCATAGTCAACTGGGTATCTATGCTTTGGTTCCACATTTTGTATTGTCATAGTGTTTAGTCTGACTATAAGGTCTTTTCCCTCTATTCTCATAGTGATTTCTCTAAATATTGATTCTTTTTCAACTCTTTTTTAATTTTCTTTGACATTTTGATTCCATGTTCAAGCCATCTTCATCATCTATTCTCCATTCACCATTATATCACACACATCCCCATGGAATCTGCATGACTACTCCATATTAGGTGGAGTGGGCACCACGTATTTTTGTATGGTCAAAATTTCAATGATAATAGGAAGTCATTGTAAAAATTTACCTCATATTCCCCTCACAAACTAATACTTTATAGCTTCAAATGTAATACAACTTTGTACTACAAATTTTCTTATATAATTATCAATGGTTTTGTCCACATAGTGATCAATTACATGTGTCTAAGGTGCATCCAAGATTTTTAAAATTTTGATATTTTCTTTATACCATGTTATATCATGAACACTTCTTGGATGGTGGCATAAATTTTCTAATTTCACCACCCATGTAGCTAAAAAACATGGGAATTTATACCAAAAGATGTCATAAACATCTACATATAAGTGATTTTTAATCTAGAAACTAATGCAACATACCATTTAATAATGAGTTCCATGCTCACTACACCATTGTTAGCATAGGTTCATAGATCAACAAAACTTAATAATTATAGGGATATATAACTATGATATTGATAAATAAAAATATAAAAGGATCTTTTCTAGACCTATTAAAGGTTTATACATAGAAATTGTAGGATTTTACCATGATTTAAAACTGTATCATAAATACTCTTGGTTGCAGGAATATAAATACACATAAATAGAACTTTAGAATTGATAAATACAGAACATGGAATATTTCATAGAGTGACTAAGTACATTCAAATTTTATGTAATTCATATAAGAAAAATGGGAACATTTAAGAGAATAACATAGGAATTCTTCTTATATTTATCAAAATAGTTCAGTACATACTATCAAAGAGATTAAATTACAAAATTTTACAATACAAACTCAATGAGCAAGTATGAAATTAATCTCATCTTAGAGCAATTACAATAATAGGCATTACACTCACATTCAACGCCTTTCCATACAGATGCATCCATGATATAGCTCAAATACATTATAATTATAACTTCCTATTTATTCTAGGTATCCAATTATGTTAGGTCAGTTTTAACTTCCTTTATTTATTACTAACTCAAAATAGGCTAATTACATTCCAGTCTGACTAAATATTTGTCAAGATTACATGACTAAAAATGGAAGTTATTAAAATACATGAAAGGTAGGGTTAGACATAATAAAAAGTAATATATTTGAACTTATGACATATATATTTGAACATTTTCTCTCTAAAAAATGCTCACTTCCATGTGAGGATATGCCATGAATTCTAGGTCTTGGTAAAAAGAGAGGTACACATAGTTATGCCATTATATCTAGTGATTGAAGGTAGTCCTTTCACCCAATGGGGCTTAGATTTCATTGGTGTTATAAACTTTAATTATTTAGTTGGGCATAAATTTATGCTCACTACTATAGATTATTACACTAGATGTGTTGAGGCAATAGCCACTAAGAACTCAAGAGCTCAAGATGTGAATAGTTTACTTAAAGAGAATATCACAATTGAGTTTGACACACCTATTTATTTGGTTTGTGATAATGGGCCAACATTTTAATCATCTAATTTAAATAAATGGGCCCATGATAATTATATTATAATTATATCATCCTCTAATCACTACCCACAAGGGAATGGATTGGCTAAGTCAACTAACAAGAACCTCATATATGTTATCAAGAAGTCAATCATAAATAATCCAAGGGAGAGGTATCTCTTATTGAAATATTCACTCTGGGTAGACCCAACTTGATATAAATAGGACTTTAAAGCCTCACCATATCTACTAGTTTATGAGAAATAACTAGTGTTCCCAATCATGTTAAATCTACCAACATATCAATTTATGTAGGAATATATAGAGCCTAGTGAAAAAATAGAGTCTAGATTATTGGATATCATTGAAATGGAAGACTCTAGGAATGAAGCATTTCAAAAATTTATCAAACATTAGGACATGGTCAAGAGATGGTTCAATAAGAGAGTAAAATTCAAAGCATTTAAGATCTCTCACTTGGTATTGCTATGGGACAATTCCCATTAAAAAAAGGAATGCATGATAAGTTTACCCCGCTATAGATAAGACCTTATAATATTATCAAGATCTTGGGTAATAATTTATTTCATTTAAAAAACCTCTAAGATAATGATTTGACATATCTAGTCAATGGATTATTTTTGAAGCATTACTTTATGGTTTTTCCATCTAAAGAGGTCTCTAAGTAACTACAAATGTTCTGGTAGAGGTAGGATTAGGTTAGATTTAATTTATTAGTTAGATTCCTTATTTCAGTCATTTTATTTCATTATATTAGTTCTTGCTTTCTAGATTAGCCATTTTTTTTACTTTTGGTAATTTTCTTTTATGAGTTTAGTGGTTTATTCCAAGTAGTTTTCTTATTTTCTAGTATATTTTCTCTTTTATTTCATAGCAATCTAATTGATCACTCTTGGTATAGTAAAACAATGGCCTATGTTTTTGGATCTAACTTGAATCAGTGGGTGTTGCATCTTGTAGTTTAAAATCTTTGATCTAAGTAGGCAATGAGAGAGTTATCCATAACTATGTTACAAAGATAGCGATTCCACTAGGTATGTAAAATTTGCTCCAACAATTATGTGCAAATTTATAAAGATGTCTTTATCCCCTTAGGTCAAATACACATAAAATGCTAATACTTATTTGAGGTAATAGCCATTGACATGGGTAAAATTTGATACAGACATATTGATTAACCAAATTTACTATGACCAGCTCATGGTGGTTACCTTTTTCCCTCTTTCATTCATAAATTAAAAAAAAGAGGAGAAATGAAAATTAAATGGTATAATCCAAAATTCAAAAATAGAATCAAAGAGGATTAGAAGCCTACATGATTAAATAAGATCAATGTATCATGTATCATGGAAAATAGAAAAGGTGATCAATGTCATATTTGTTGTGGATGTAGATTCTTGGATGGAAATAGGGCAATTCCCATGTTCCATAAATGTCTATGCACTTAATTCCCAATCAATATTCAACCTACAACTCACCCATGTATTTGCCTAAAACCCTTTAACAATAAATAAATAAGATCACTTTCCCAAACATAGGTCCAAGGTCTAACAGAAGTTAGTATGTTGCATGGAATTATTAAGAGTTTCTTTTCATTTCTGATTTAATCATTTCTTTTAGTGAGGTTCATGGTTGATAATTGGATTTCAAAACCATGAATTTTGAGGTCTTAAAGATTTGGGAGTATTCACCCCTATGAGTCATCAATTATTATATTTAACACACTCCACCTCTATTGTTATTTAAAACCTTGGGACCCCCTTTGTGTTTAGAGGATGTATATATTATTTGGGTGTGTATGTGTTTGATTATCTGAATGAGCTTTATATTTTAGACATTAAGTCACATTTTAATGCACCTATTTTCCATTTGAAGGGATTTATTTAAAATAATCTATTAATGGAAATTTGGGAAGAATTACTATGTATGATAGGTATTTAGATTGGATTTATTTAGATTCTTTTCCTTTAGAATAATTTTTTTAAAACAATTTTAGTCCTCAAAAACTATTTGTTTGTTAACTTTATTTTGAGGACTTTTCTTTGGATCATTTATTCTGGTTAGCAACTTAGTCTTTGGTAACTTTCTCTTTGGAAACTTTATCTTCAAAAGGTTTTAGTTATTTTGATACTTTTGTTCTTTGAGAACTTACTATTCGACAATTTCCCTCAAAAATTTTCCTTTGGGAAATTTATTTTAGTTTGTTTTGTTAGTAACTTTCTTCTCATAAAAATATATCAGAAGGTTTATGCTTAAAACATTTCTATGTGGTGACGTATCCATGAGGGATATTTCCTTCAAGAACTTTATTTTCATTTTTTTCTAGTTGATGACTTAGTCTTCGACAACTTTCTCTTTGGTAGCTTTCATTCAGAAGGTTTACATTTGAGAATTTTCTATGCGACAACATCCTCTTGAATTATAATCTCTTTGAATATCACTTGGTCTTCAACAAATCTCCCTTTGGGGAATTTTATAGAAATCTTCCCAAATGAATTTATCCAAAGATAGATTTTATTTCAATGTCTTTCATATGAAATACTAAGCTCATAATATCATACCATTAGGCCCAAAGGCAAAGGCTAACCCCTAACTAAACCATATGATGACAAGTGTCAAGAGGAAGAAGTAACACCATGGCACCCCAGATGAACAAGCATCCTACATGGCATTTACACTAGAACTAGGTGGTCAAGTTTGAATTAAATGAGGGTGATGAGCTCATAGACATTGGTAATTAATGGTGCATGAAATGGAATGAATGTATAAATCTATAACATTGTTCCCCCCAACTGAGTTCATTTCATTTTATTTTTAAGAGCTCAAGTGAACCTAGACTTATACAATCTCAAAATCCCTAATTGTGATCATAATGACTTACAACTCATACAATTTAGTTTTTACACTACTATTTTTGAAATATTAAATCACACTAGCATTCATTAAAAATAATGGCATCACACAAGGGACCCTCAACACCCAGTAGGTTTTCTATAAAGGACTCCACTAAGTATTTAGACATGGTTTTTGACATGATTATGTTTGATGGCCTCTATGGCAGTTACTTGAATCTATGGGAGGTCATAGAGAACATTGATTCATTCACATTGGAAGCGGACATCTCAATTGAGGATAAATAACTTACAATGGACCTTCTCCCATTCAAGTGATAGCCCTTCACTACATAATCACCAAATTAGAAGTCATGCCATGTATAGACTTACTTTAAGGCCTATTCTTTGAAGGTAGAATTGTAGATGATAGTTATCTTCACTACATCAATAACAACATAGTTGTGGCATACATCTCTATAGATGCATTCATGATGTATTTAAGTTTACCTATTCTAAATGTTACATTCGAGTTACATATTGTAGTCACTTAGAAGAAAAGCAACAATGTAGAGTGAGCATTAGAGAAGTGGCTTCTCCTAAACAAGATGTTCACTATCAAAGAGACTACTAATAATCCCAACCCTAACACCCAATTAAAGATGTGGATTTACATAGGCATGGCATTATTAAACCAACTCTTAGACACCTAAGAATCCACTTCCTACATCTATAATGGGTACAATTTCTAGACTTGTTCATTATTTTAGATCACACCTATGCATTGAGAGTGGTCATCAATGCCCACCTACATGAATAAATTTTTCAAAAGTAAAAAAATCCAAAAAGGGGAAATTTTTATATGATGTCATACCTATTAGATGTAGTCATGGGAACTATGTACAGGCATAATGGAGTTTTATGGATTCCCAACCCTGATTTTATCAAAAACAAAATATGTGACTTTTATTAGTTTGTCCACATATATTCATATGTTAAGAACATTACCAAAATAATAAAGGGCCTCTAACCTCAGGTTTGGATGGCTATTCATGGCCATCCTCTATCCATTATTTCACCTAGCATTTCCAAAACACTTTCAAAATTTGGATACTATTAGTTATACCATGATTATACAGTCATCATGGTTGTTAGGCATAGGGTAGACCCTCTTTAGCTCCTCAATTTTATCCCTAAAAAAGTTTCCAAATAATAAATTATCTTTTAAATATGGAATTGTATAGATAAATATCTAAAAAATAACAAGAAAGGCACTTTTCATGGCTCACTATTGGGAGGTTGTAATATACATTAAGGAAGCATTTCAAGGAAGTTAGAAATGTAAGGCAAGTTTATGCATTAACCACTCTTACCCATAGGGATTGGGACCCCCATGGAAGAGTCTAATAAAATATTCATATCCTTAGCATCCCATACAAACATGAGCCATTTAACCATGAATTCATAATCCTTAATGCCAAGGATGATGAAGAAGTAAAATAAATAGTAATGGCAATAGGCTTAGGTAAATACTTATTGAGGGTGATATAATATGACCCCTCCCTTACACTTAGTCAAGATAAATTCAAGATCCCTCTACTAGGATGATGGAGATCCTCTAAATTCTATAGTGTTAGGCCTTACCAACATCCAACAAACCAAATTCAAGATCCCTAATAGCCATCTATTGTGATGACAATTCAATAAGAGTAAAATCAAGTGATGGGGGAAACACCAACTACTGGAGAACAAGAGCAAGAGATAAAAGAGATACTATCTATTACACACGAAGAATAATAACATACTTCTTTATTTCAAGTATCCACTACTGAGATAAGGAGAGGTAAATAAGAATTAGCAATGGAGTTAACACAAGAAAATGAAAACATAAGTTTGGAAGAGGTGGAAATAATTTTTTTGGATTCTTCTGATGATGAAGAAATGGCACCTATTATGGAAGCTTCAATATCCCTAACATTTATTATGACTTACCCTCCTCTTACCTAACATGTGACTACTCCACAAGCTAATAAAATAACATTTTTCTATCAAAGGAAACTAAGGGGGGAGATAACTCAAACCCCATCCACGAAAGTAAATTTAAAAGAGGCACAACCTTTAATAAAAGGCAATCCATGTCAAGAGGTAGATGAGGAATATCTATAGCAAGCTAAGGTCTTGAGTTTGTAAGCACTAAAATCAAAGGCTCCCCTTAGTGATGATCAATCTAATAAGGGTGATCTCTTCACTACCCCCTAGGTATTTATTATTTAATGTCATTTCCAATTGCTTCTACCATGAATTTTATAGTTGTCTCCACTTTCATCCCTATGAAATCACTCTCTATGGGTCTTCTTTTCATTTCTCTCACCTCTAATCATCTAATTGTCACTTCTACTTCTCTTACCATTATCTCTATAGTCTCCATTCCTTTAGTGTTTATTCCTTCAACCATTGTTTTTTCCATCCTAGCTATCTCTGCTCCCACTCTTGCATTATCCACCTCTACTACCATAACCACCATCCAACCCATCACTCAAATAGTTACCTCCTCTACCCAATTGGGTTCACCATTACCTTCTTCAAGACTAGTTTAGACCACAACAATAATAACAACTAACAGGGAACCTAGAAATAAACTAATCTTTGTTGTGCACCCCATGCCACAATTTGGTAACATAGACTAGTCCAAAATAATTTCACCCTCGATGCCCAAACCCTTCACTATGCCTGAACCTAAGCTTGGGGAGAACAAATAAAAATAATCCCAACCATTATATCCTTCAAATCTTATTCTTCTATACTGGGCCAAGGAATTAGGAGCATCATCTTCTAAGAGGCCTAATTTAAAGATTATCGAGCTTCCCATTGTAAGTTCACTTTTTGACAAAGCCACAACCTCAGTCCAGGGGGGCAAGAAAAGAAAGATTGAGGATAACAATTGAAGAGGGTTGATTTTAGAGGAAAGAGAAAAAAATTATTCCCTTTCAAAAAGGAAAGATAGGAAGAAGGGTCAGTCCCCATAAATTGAGGACCTCAAGTCCTATATGGAGACCCATACCGAGGTAGTATTGGTCATCTATGAGGGAACAGAACTAGCCAAAAAAGAATTGGAAACTCTCAGAGAGAAGTAATAGGTGATATGAGTTCCCTCCAATATAGATAAGGATGTACAAAATGTGGCACTTAGGTTGTATGAATTTTTTGATACAATTCATTCTTTGAGAGTGTAACTGGATCGATATGTAAATTCAATAAAATAACTTATTTAAGCTTCTTAGAAAAGATTAAAATAAATTAAATTCTTGGTATTATACACCCATAATAAGGCATTCAACCACCTATATTTGATGACCCATATATAGGTAGATAATTCATTGAAATTAGCTATTATTAGGACTTAGGAGGCCCAAAATTGGGTCTTTACTACTGAAGCTTTGGTGAATAAGCTTGCAAAATAGGAAAAATAAGTAGCATAAATTTTGGGTGAGCTTGAATTATTAAGATTCTAGGATAACATGAGGAAGTTGGTAACTCAAACCACTTTTGATTATATGATTCAACAATATTTAGATGGTTTGAAATATATTTTATAAGGACTAAGCTTGGAGGACATTGAGGCAAAACTAAACACACCAAGGAAGAAGGCAATGGAGTTAGAGGTCTTCCAGTTTGGATTTTGAGCCACTAAAATAGAACATACAAGGATGATAGAATAAATAGGATGGGTAACCAGACATCATATTATTTATATAAAATTAATTCATGCACAAAATTCTAAAGAATACAAGTATTATCAAGATTAAGATGTAAATAAGAAATCAACATCAGTGCCACTTGCCAATTCTACTCCTTAGACACCACCCACAGTACAAATTAAAACACTACCATCAACTTTAATCCCTTATATCTCAACAACTACATCAATTCTACCTCATAGTTTAGATATAACTATAACTCTAGTCCAAGCAATGGGTGAATCCCTAAGTATAGTTTAAATCACCACATCTACAACAACAAGCACAACTGTAGTTTGAGAAACATCTTTAAAAAGTATTAAGTAGGAGCTAATGTAGCCTAAGTTAAAAACTATTTTTGTACAATTTTGCATGTAAAGTTACAAATAAATATTTAAGTTTTAGTTATGTCCATTTTGTAATTAAATAAATTATTTTTTGCCAGCATGCACATGTTTCATGTCTGAGATATCTATAGGTTATAACATACAACTAAGACTTAAGATATAGTCATTCAAAGTGTAATGAAAGTTTTCTATACTTGGAGGATAAGGTGACCCCTTCCCCAAGTTATTTATAGACATGTGGAACCCTCTTTTCAAAGGGTCAAAGTTATGGATAAATATACAGAAAGAGATCAAGATATTGACTATCATGTAACTATGTTTGTTATTTATTCTTCCTTCTCTATGTTAATGAAATTTAAGTTTATTTTACTATATTAATTTGATAATTATAAAGTATGATAATGTTATGGATTAATTTGATTATTTCATTTAATTAATATTGATCTTAGATGTGCAATAAAAATTGAGGATTAATAGATTTCATTGGTTTAATCAGTTAGTACATAGTGAATTGATAATCTATGGTGTACAGAGGTATCCCTTTTGGTATAGTCATCTAGGCATGAGTCATAACTACCCTAGACAACTTTTTGGTTTGAAATGTAATCTCTTAGACAAGGGTACACAATGACAACCCTAAGGAGAGAAACCTTCAACTAAGATCATTTATCATCTTATATCTCCTATCCCAGACTGTTAACTATGCTTTTTCATGAGTGTGAAATAGTTAAAAACTATAAACATTTATCTTGGAGATACTTTTAGACCAAATAAAAAATCTTAAAAGTCCCCTTTTAGGAACACAAAACCTTTTTTTTCCTTACTCTTCTCTCCTCTTATGAGTTTCTTTGAGATATACCCATATTAGAATAATTATCCACCAATCAAACTTACTTAGTAATTTATTTGTATTAGATTCCACATATCCATCCATAGAACTTGGTTAAATAACCCATAGGCTCAACCTGTTATTCCATCACCTAGTTATTTTAACCACATACCTGTAACACATGACCCAAAGTGGAACCTAGTTCTATAGAGATCACAAAATGTTAGAGGCTACCTCATTAAAACATTTTGATTTGTGTATAAAACCCACATCAATAAAATTATTTTAAACTCTAATTCATATCAAGTATTTTGCCTAGAAATGAACCCACATTAACAATCATTAGCAGATGAATAACTATTAAAATGACAACCATTGATTCCTTCCAAGATACACTATAAAATTTCAAAATGAAAGGAGAGTCCATGTAGAGTCAATAATATTTATAAAAAATAATCTAGTGTTCCTAGTTTACTCCATTTATGACATCCAAAATGAGATTGGATACTATAACCAATAATTACTAGTCATGTAAATTGGATCAATTAATTTAAACTCATAACAAAACAATAATTCAATCAATTCCTAATAATATAAATTAAAAAAATTGTATTTATGAATCATGAAGCCTATTTTAAATGATAATGATTTTACCTTTAAAATCATAATGTAATTATAATATATGTTCTATAGAATATCGAGACTATGCAAAATGAAAATGACTAATAACAAATCATAAAATAATATAAGTTCATTGCCACATTCATATATTTTTATTAGAGAATACCCAAATGTATTCATTACAACACTATAAAATTTTCTCCAAATTGACATCTCATATAAACATAAATGGAATTCAATGCATAAATACAATAAAGTTTTTTTATCAAAATGAAACATTCAAGCTTATACATGACTTAACTATAGAATCTACCCCCAGTTCACAAACCATAAGTTTCATCAATGAACACCTTTTGTTCAAAAATTAACAATAAATATAAATAGAGTTTTTATGCCATGAATCTTCGCATATCAATAATCATTAACAATGACTGCATGAGTGATTTGGATCCCATTAGATCATTTCTCGATCATGGTAACATTATGTATATCCAAATGATTCAATTCAGTGACCTAATATTATAATTATTGGTTTGAACTACCTACAATATATTTAATTACCTAAAATAAAGAACAATAATAATATTTGGTTTGGCAACACATAAAATACCTTTCAACTATGTTGTTTCCATAGAATAAAAGAATGATAACCTTATAAGAAAATGTTACTGGAACATAATGGTGTTAGATTACCCTTTCATAAAAATGAAACCATTATACAGAATGAATTCATCTAATTCTTTCTAATCCATAATATACAACAAAATTTAAGACTTATTATAGTTTCAACTAAATAATATAACATAACCCTCATAACTTATTACAAGATAATAATGCCATACATTTAAAAATTTGATGTATACCTTGACACCATGTCAAATGTGTTAAAACATGAATCAATATTATAGATGATATGAAGCATCTCAAACTCTACTATATTCTCAAAATATAAAGATATTACAAAACATCTTTAAAAATATAAACATACACCACAGTATTCCAACTAGCGTACAAACTATTCACATTTAGCTAGGAAAGATATTAACCCATATTTATAAGCATATCCATAACAATAAACAATATAAACATCACTACATATTCAATCCCAATTCATACTAGTTACATAGAATAGTATTTTACATTCTTGCCATCAAGCTATCAAACATGAAACTTTTCCTAATAACTTTTTTATAGAAATCCATCTACATGCTCAAGATAATCCCAACCATAGATAGGTTTCCCTAACCACTCCAACCATCAGTTAAATATGGAAATATGTACTCAACCTCAATAAAACAAAACTTAACCAATCCATAATAGTAGTGCAATACTTACCATAACTTAGGGTTTTAGGATTTAACAATCCATACTCAAGACAAGTTTAAATAAGGGTTTTAGATAGTAATAATCACTTCAACACACTCAAAATTAAAATACCAAAACCCAAGGTTTTCACCCAAATAAATAAATTTCATGAACATGTCAAATATTAATCATCCAAGTAACCCAACCAGTTCATTGCACCCTTTATATCAGTTACACATTGTTGTTTATGGGTGAGTACCCTGAATGATCTAACCTTATCAAGTATCATTGACCAAGTGCCCTTCATAATGAATGCCAGGTTTGTGTAGTAAAATTATTCCAAACCCCATACTTTATTATTATTAGTGAATGCATACATTTATTTATAAATTACAATTTACAAACAAAACTTACTTTTTTCTATAATGCAAAGAGATACCAATAAGGATTTTATGGCCTACACAAGTCTCCCTTCCTTTTTTCTTTATTTTATTTTTTCCTTTACCCACCGTTATAAGTGATTTTTATATTTGGTAGAACTGTGAGTTTCACCAATTAAAACTCCTACTCCATTATAATTTTCTAGAATCATTCATGACATGACATTGAAAATACCATAAAATATTATCATATGTTTTTCTTTCAAGAAATCCACCCTTATATACATGTTTATCAAACTTCATGTAGGCTACCATGTAAAATTGAGAGCCTTCCAAAATGACAAAAAACCCTAATAATCAATTTTTTAAAATCAATTGTTTCACTCATGGTTGTATAAATTAACTCCCTATATTAAATTCACCTTTGACCCAAGTTAAAAGCTTAGGGTTGATGCATGTTTTAATAGTTTTTGGAATATTAGGGTTTTATTCCTAATTTAGTTAAAGGGTATATATTTATAAATTAGTAAATAATATATAGTAAATATGCTACTATTTTGTGAAATTTATTTGTACTTAGATATTTTCTAAAAATATTAATAAGAGGGAGAAAATAAGACTTAGCTTAAACTTTATTGATTCAACTGAGATAGGGTATAATATTCATTATGTGGGCCTAACACACTATCATAAATAAGATTCTAACTTTTGTTTTCTAATTGGATAAGAGCACCAAAAGTGGATAGGAGTGGCATTGGTACTATAATCCTTGTTCAGCATTATTATCCTGAGGATCTGAGCTTTCTAGGTTTTGTTTGATAGGTTTATGTGACCCTATCTATGAATTCAAAAATCCTCGCTATCATCAGTGCTCCCTATAGATCTTATTTTATTCATTTTTATGCCTTTAATATACTTGAATAAAACTTTAGCAAATATGGAAAAGGGGTTTATGTGTGTAAGATGCATTGGACATACTTCAAACCCTATGTGTGGGAATGCTGCCTACATGCCAATAATCTTAAGAGGGATCAAACCATATGCATTTATCCCTTTGAAAGTGCTTGGTGCAATTATGATATGATAATACAATGAAATGCTAAACTAGATGTGCTTGGGATGAATAAGAACTGGTATAAGGATTTGAATAAACTATAAATAGTATTGGATGGTTGTATGCAGAGAATAGGGAAATGTGCTTGAGTAGTTTTGCTTGTATTCTTGCTTGCTTTGTGATATTTTCCAACCCTTTCCAAATGATCTTTGAATAGGATTTTATAGGGATCTATTGGTCATGGATTGAATTTTCTTATGTTAGGCTGACAAAAAGAAGGATGGGGAACTGAAGGGAATTAACCATTAGGGCCATAAATGAGCTTGGAAAATAGAATCAAAAGTAGATAGGAGTGGCATTAGCATTATTGTCCTATTGTGGCAATATTATCCTAGGCAGATGGGACCTAGGGGGATGGATTGGTCATGAAAAAAGGGTCCTAACTCAACTAAGATTAGGTATAAAAGGCTATGGATGATTGGGAATCAGTGAAAACAAGCCTATGAGGGTCATGAGAGAAATGAATAGGGGCCTATGGATTGGGTGTCATTATCCATGCTCAAGTTACCAATTTATTTTATATGACTACATTTTCCCCCACTTTATTATAGTGATGCAACAAAGTAAAATACTAGGATAAAGGAAAAATAGAAAGCGTACCTGAACTTACCTAAAAGGGTGAAACCCATGAAGTTATGTAATGTTGGGTGTGCATAGAGAGATCACACTATGAAGTGTAAATTTGTAAGTGAAAACAAAGAGTAGTTCTTACTAGATACACTATATCTAAAATAAGAATATACAAAGCTAGGTATTAGAGAGAGAGGAAGAGAAAGGAATAAATACACCTCATCAAGTATGTGAACTAATATAAAACCTATTATGCTAATAAGTGATGCTAGATCTATGTTAAACCAAGATTAATATCAAAAATGAGTGATCAATTACTTGTAAGTGGCTCAAGAATGTAAAGGCTGGCCCTTTGGATCCATCTTCGACTCCTAAGTAAATCTAGGTGGTCATATGTGTGTTTATTGATGTTTGGATTATGTGTCCAATCCCTCTGAATAGGTGGTTTAAGAATAAAAAGGCTATCTAGTCCTTTGGCTCTATCATTGCCCCATGAAGTTAAGCTATAAAATAATATTGGTATGGAATGTGTGTCATATGAGATGGCTCCTAAATCCCATGAATGTACTATGATCTAACAATGTTGGTGTGGATAGCTGAATGTATGCTAGAAACTAGGTCACTCTTGGCCATTTCAAAAGATGGAGATTAGGCATTTATGAAAGCCACTCTAAAATAAAGAATCTAGATTATGTGGAAGCCACTTAGGAACTTAGGAATTCAAAAGTTAGGCCAAAGCCAAACCAAAATGATGTAAACCACTTATAAATGGATTAAGACATGCAACTACTAAGAATGCCTAGGTAATGTTAAACTTGGAAAGAAAAAAAAAATTGTGCCACACACATTGCCCCCAATCACCGGTGTCTAAAACATGGATTATAATTTAGAAGTTGTACCAACTACCCTATCTAAAACTATAAGTGAGATCCATCATGTTGTGCATGATGCCCCCTATATCTGGATTCTCTAAGCAAAATTGTATTGAAACTAATGAAACTAGTCTGAAGTATAGCTAATGAAACTATAACTAAACTTACCTTTCTATCTATTTTTAGAAAATTTGGTTTTTCTACTGGCTGGATAAGAGCACTAGAAATAGATAGTAGAACCACTAGTGCTATAGTACAATCTTGACGCTATTGTCATGAGCCAAATTAAATGATTGTTCTAGATTCATGACTATCTACCTAGTCTATTTTGACTAGTTTGATTTTTGGTTATTATTCTAGGTGTTATGAATGCTATTATTTTGACTATTAGGATATCTGATCTTTATGACAAAACCCTTGTTTATTTTCCCCTCTTTTAAGGGTAGGAATGAATACCTTGTAATGAATACCCTTAGAATAAATATCACTAAAAGTGTGTTATGTTGTAAAAATACATGATATAAAAATGATAATCAGAAAGATATCTCAAGATATAACATGATTTGTATTGAGAGATTGTTATATCAATAAGGGTATGCCTAGATAGAATTAACACTGTAATAGCATGTGTAATTTACTAAACTAGAATTTAAAGTCTAGTTAGTTGTTAACTAGAGGGATGGAGCATAATGTCCATCATGGCATCTAAAAAAACACAAATAATGCATGATATGGATCATGGAATTATAAATAATCAAGAAGCAAACAAGCAACAAACACACAAGGCAAGAAGTAAGAAGCATAAAAGAGTGGTCAAGGGGCCAAGCAAATAAGGGACATAAGTACATGTCACTCAAACTAGAAAGTAAACATATAAGGCATGTTCAAATTCCACATACACATATAATTTAAAAAAGCAAGTTAGTGTGGAATCCACCATCACATATAAGAGTACAAGAAAAGGACATTGACAAATGTCTTAAGGCACACACATGAATATAAGAAAATAACATTGGCAAATGTCCTAAGGCACATACAAGAGACAAATAGGAACTGAGAAAATGAAATCACATCAAGCTAATGTCAAGTAAGCAAATAAAACATGTAATGAATTGGAATTAAAAATGCATCTTATTAATCAAAGAAAGAAGTGAATGTATGCAAGACATGTTATTACAAGACTAGGTATATGCTAATAAATGCATGTGTTATTAGTGAGTGTCAATAGAGTAATCTATGTATGCTAGTGAATAATTTACATCAACATGATAGCTAGAGTGTGTGGTATATGAATAACATAACCTGGATGGTGTAGTCATGTAGAGGATGCCCCCAGTGGGTATGTATATCGATGTGTGTCTTGAATGTAGATGTAGGATGCCCCCTCAATGGGTAGAGTGAAGCAATCAAGGAGATGTAAGTCATTACACATACTCAAATAATATCAATTGAAACAAGGTAGTGTAGATAAATTGACAAATAATATGCATATAATAACAAATATAAGTCTAGCATAGTAGTAAAAATGTAGAGCATGGATGATGTATACAATCAAAATATTTTTAGTGTTTTTGACATATTTGAATGTTTTTATGTTTTGAAATGTTAAATTATTTTTGAATTTTTTAAATATTTAAACTATGTACAATCAAGTATAAGAAACTATGTATAGGTAAATTGGGAAAGGATGATACTAACTGATGAGTCTCATGGGAGACTTCTTATCATGGTGTCGTATCAAGGAGAGGAATCATGCATGATCATGAAAAATGATGGAAATGCTGAGACTGTGGCTCTAAAATCTATATATATTTTAAATACTCTAATATATTTGAATTAGAAACTAAGTGTGGGGTCCCCATGTGACTTTGAGAGGTGGATGAAACTATAGGGCTCTTAGGGACCCATCTAGTGGTAGGATAAACTCTCTAAACATGTGCTCTATGGATAGATGCATGAGATTTCAATGATACTACCCTAGGTGTGAACACTATAGCTAGAAGCTATCTATAATATTGAAACTATAAAGGTGTTTGAACTCTTTGTATTGGTGATGGATGCCTCAACTATGGCTGAAATAGAACTGGAGGAGGAACTATAACTGGTGGAGAAACTAGAACTAGAAGCTAAACTAAAATTGGTGACTATACTGTAGAAGATGGATTTGAAGTGGGGAGTGGTAACTCATATTGATCTCCACCAACTATAATATCCTAATTAACATGAATGAATTTCATGCATATATGAACTATAAAAGGTACTGTTGAAAGTTTTTGAATATATGGTTGACCAAGTAACATATAAAAAACTCTTGCACTGGGTACTATAGTGAATGATGTGGCCACGTGTGTTGGGCCAACCTATAAAGGAAGTATAGTCTCACCCAATGAACTCTATGCATGCCCATTAAATATACTAATAATTATGTTTGTCACTGTAATATCTTACTTTGAATATCCCAAATGCTACAATAATGTCATAGTGTACATGTTCACACTAGATCCATTGTCTATGAGAACACTATGAATATGATGATTATGAATTCTAGCTCTAATAAAGAGTGCATGATAATCCATATCATCCTCAATGATCTCTTACTCTAAGAAGGAGATGGAAGGTCTAGATAACACTCTAGAATTGTATACACAAATCATGTTTCTCAAAGGATGTGTCTCGATTGAAGGTACCCTGTATGTATCTAGTGGTGGATGTGCATGATATGCATGGTAAATCCCAAATTGATCCCCTATATCTTGTTTAGAATACTATGGAAAAGGATTAGAGAATATTTTCAATGCTTTATCCTATGTTTGCTTTACCTGAGGAGGCTCAACTAAAGTGCCAAGATCAATATGATTGCCATCTATTAAATCCTATATACTATGTGTCAAACTGAAGCATCTATTTGTTGTATGGACTAGTACCCTATGAAACTCACAAAATGCATGCTGATAATATCCCTATCGAAGAGACTTTATTGGGTCAACTTCTTAAATAGGAGGGAGAGATATGATGTTACAATCTAATATCTACTTTAAAACTGTAGCTAGAGAAACTGGTAGATTGGTGAAGGTTCATAGAGGAGGTGCTGGTAAAACCACTCAATGAGGGGGCTCTGAAGCCACATTAACTATAGGTTGATTTTAAATTTTTTTATCATTAACCTTTACTTTGTATGGGACTTTATTGTTACTCTTGTTTGTTGTTTTTGAGATACTTGTGTACTTGAGTTTGCCCATTGAAATCAACTTGACTTCTCTTTCTTTTAGTGTGTGACATAATTCATTGAAACAAGAAAATCTTTTGAACATAGTTGATTCATGAAAAGCTAGTAGAAGACTCTATTTGAAGAGATCATATAACTCTTGATTGACCATGGGGCTAGTCATCTTAGCCAAGATAGTCTTATATCAAAGAACATAATATGTGGGATGCTCATTTGACCTTTGTTTCTATTGTGCAATTTGAGCATATGAAATCTTATCACCAATGTTGATGTTGAAGTTAGCTAAGAACATGGATAAAGGATTGAATGCATTGACCAATTGATTTGGTAGACTGTAGAACCATTGTAAAGTATAATCCTTTAGGCTTCATTGAAATAACTTGGTAAGTAGTTAGTCATTGGGTACATAGTCCAAGCATGCTACATGAAAAGATCTCAAATGTGTCTCTGGATCCCCCTTGCCATCATATATAGTAAGCTTGGGTTGAAAAAAACATTGTGGGAAGGGTGTAAAAGCAATGTGACATGCCAATGGTGTATGTAGAAGAGCAAAAGAATCCAAAGCCTACGTACGTCTAGTGGCACCTTGTTCAAAATATATCACCTTGGATGAAAGATATCTAATCTCTTGCACAAGGGCTACCACATTAGGAGATAGGGATGTACTAGTTGTAGCTAGTGGCATAGAGGTAGGTTAGGCTGCTGTAGGGGGTTATTGAGACATAGTTCCCCTGTAGTGTCATTTACAATTGGTTTCTCTATGCTTTGATAAGATTGACCATTGTTCACTCTTCTTTGTTCTTCTTGTAGTATTTTAAGCATGTCATCTTGCATGTTAGGGTATTTAGTTAATATTTCTTGGAGTTTCCTTTTATCATTTTTATCAAAACTAGTATATTGGGCCATTATTAAGGTAGGAAAATAAGTTGAAATTTGATTGAATTTTTTGTAAAAATTTATATTAGGCAAAGTGAAATATAAATATAATACTAAATATAGGAAATGTAAAGTCCTAAAAATAGTTAACTGAAAATTACATAAAAAGGATATGAAGCTCACAAACATGTAAGGTGATATCTCAAGATGTAATAGGACCTAGTATATGTAGCTAGGGTTTGAAATATGATAATTTTGATAAATTACTATGAAATTGTGAATTTGAAAGTGAATTTTTGTGTAAAATATAAAACTAATTTTTTTTAAAAATATTAGAAGAAGCTTGATTGAATAGGACCTAGTATGTGAAAATTCAATAGTAATTTCAATATATATATATATATATATATATATATATATATTGAAATTACTATTGAATTTTGAAATTTGAATGGATTTTCTAATTTAAATATGCTAGGAAAGATTTAGAAAATGATTGGAAAATTACTGTAAAAAATACTAGGACCTAGTATGGGTAACTAGGGTTTTTAAGAAACATAATTTTTTGAAATTACTATTGAATTTTGAAATTTGAATGGATTTTCTTATTTAAATATGCTAGGAAATTTCAAAATATGATTGGAAAATTATTGGAAAAATACTGGGACCTAGTATGGGCAACTAGGGTTTGAAATAAAATTATTTTAAAATTTACGACTAAATTTTAAAATTTGAAATGAATTTTTGATTTAAATATTCAAGTAAATTTTTATAAATTCATAGGAAAAATCAATAGGAATTTACCCTAGGGTTTCTAGGGTTTTTGTGCACAAAGTAAGTCAAGTTCACCAAATAATTTAACTTTTTTAGAATTGGGGTTTTATTCCTAATTTAGTTAAAGTGAATAGATTGATAAATAAGTAAATAATATGTAGTAAATATGCTGCTAATTTTTGAAATTTATTTTTAATTAGAGTTTTAATAAAAATATTAATATGAGGGAGAAAATAAGACTTAGCTTAAATTGTGCTAATCCAATTGAGATAAGGTTTGATATTCACTATGGAGGCCTAAGACACTATCATAAAAAAGATTTTGACTTTAATTTTATGATTGGATAGGAGCATCAAAAGTAGACAGGAGTGACACTAGAACTATAGTCCTTGTTTAGTACTATTGTCCTAAGGATATAAGCTTTTTAGGTGTTGCTCAGTAGGTCTGTGTGACCCTATTTGTGAATTTATGAAGAATTATTGTTAGTAATGCTCCATATATATCTTATTTTTTTATGCCTTTAATATAATTCAATAAAACTTTATGAAATAGGGAAAAGGGGTTAGTGTGTGTAAGATGCACTAGATGTGCTTCACACCCTATGTGTGGGCACACTTCCTACATACCAATACTCTGAAGGGGGATCAAGCCATATGTAGTTCTTTGAAAGTACTTGGTGAAATTGTGATATGATAATGCAAGGAAATGCTAAACTAGGTGTGTTTGAGATGACTAAGAACTAGTATAAGGATTTGAATAAACTAGAAATAGTATTAGATGGTTGTATGTAGAGAATAGGGAAATATGCTTGAGTAGTATTTCTTGTATTCTTGCTTGCTTTGTGAATTTTTCCAAACCTTTCAAAATGATCTTTGAATTTTATTTTATAGGGATCAATTGGTCATGGATTGAATTTTCTCATGTTAGATCGATAAAGAAAAGGATGGGGAACTGGAAGGAATTGACTGTTAGGGCCAAAAATAAGCTTAGACAATAGTATTGAAAGCAGATAGGAGTGACATTGATGATATTGTCCTAGTGTGGCACTATTTCCCTAAGCAAATGGGACCTATGGGATGGATTGGTCATGAAAAGAGGGTCATGGCTCAGCTAAGATCAGGTCTGAAAGGCTATAGATGACTGCGAATCAGTGAAAAAAAGCTTATGAAGGTCATGAGAGAAAGAAATAAGAACCTATGGGTTGGGTGTCATTATCCATGATCAATTTACTAATTTTTGCATTTTATATGACTACAATGCATAATAAAATATTCTAATCACCATGCCCTCGATCTAAGTCTCATGACTTATGGTTCAAGCTTCAAACATAACATTATCAAAGGTAAGTCCTAGTCCCTTATGGACAATATTAACTCATATAACCATCCATTAGTTATATCCAACTAAATGAATAAAATAATTTCATTTATCTTATATTTGACTTAACAATCATGGTGTCGACCTTCTACTCCTAGTATTTCCTTATGTTTTCTTGCACAGACCTGAATTAGTCTTATAATCAAGAATTATAGAACTCATATAAAATCTCATGATCTTTGAGTAAAATCCAATTTTATTTAAGTGTATCATGGATGTGGGTATAAATTACATTCATATCAAACTATTTGGTTGGTTTCTTAGTTATAAAGAGATAAAAGATAAATGATGACACAAAAACCAATTAACTAACAATCAAATCCACATTGAAAATATAGCTAACAAATAGAATGACCAAGACAAAGGTTTGACTCAAGATTTGGAAATTATTACATCAACATTATGTTTTTAATAGTATTCCATGTATTTTCCTCCAAACACCCAAATTTTACTTCTAATCTACACTTTTCTATTGCATACCTGTAATCAATCCACATAGACATCAATACTATCTGATCATGTCAACAATAATAAGGAATAACATAAACTCATTAAATATTACATGAATGATTAAAATTTAATTTAGACTAGTAAATAATGTTATGAACATCAAAATAATGCCTACAATAAATTCCCAAAGAACATAAGAATATTACAATAATTATGATAATTAGTCAAAGTTAATGTGCTAGGTAGGTATGGTCAGGATAAGAAGTTTTATACTAAAAAGAAGTCGTATGATATTTTGGATCACTAGTGTGTAATGTTCTTCAATTAAGAGGAAAATATGAATTCAAATTACCTTGATAAGATTTAAAACTAATCCATACACAATTCACATTAGTTTTAAGCAAATGAAGATCAATAATGTCATTCTCATGTTTACTAAAACCATTGCTATAATACCCCATTGAGGGCATAATTTTCAAACCGGGGTTAGAATAATGCATATGAAATGGAATTTATTTAAAATAAAATTTAATACCATCAATATAGGTATGATTGTGAATAAAGGAAGTAATTTTCACATTAAATGAATCAATGAAATTATTCATATTCTCCAATTGGTCATGAAAATAGATTTGTAATGCATTAATGGTCATTTGTTGACATTCAATTTGACATTTAAAAGAATTTTATCATTATTTTGAAACACATTTTTGTGCATGAAAAATTTTAATATTAAAATGATGACTGATTTAAAATCCGTATCAAAAAAATTATTGTAAATGAAAGCTTTGTAACAATAAAGACATTATAGAATTGATAAATGAAACAAATTTACTTGTCAAAGCTATCAAAGATATGTAACTAGAAAACATGTTATGTGAAAGAGAAGGTTACCATGTACCAATATGATATTTCCTTGACAAATTATAAGTATGATAACTTATTCAGATTGAAAATAAATTTTAATGCATAGAGAAAATTATCAAAGCTTAATAATCAAATTGACAAGAATATATATATATATATATATATATATATATATATATATATATATATAACCAATGAGATGTGGGTGAGTTGGTAAAGTACCTTGGTTATTTCAAGCACCACCTAGGTTCAAATCTCAATATGGTATCAGAGGCTAGATATGGCCAACCATTGGTATTATTGGGCCAATTTTGGCTAATTATTGAAATTCTTGATTTAGTTATGGCTGATCATTGGTATTCTTCAGCTAGTTATGGTCATTGATGGTATTCTCGAGCTGATTATGGCTATTTATTGGTATTCTCAAGCCAATTGTGAATGTTGTTGGTATTTTTGGGCTAGTTGTGGCTATTGTTGGTAAATTTAGTACTTGTGATAGATGATCACTTGGGAATTTAGGGCCTTGATTGTGTTCCAGACTAGTTAGAGGTTTAATCAAAATTGAATACCTATCTAAAATAATAATAATAATAAAAAAAAAAAATGTGAGTTTGTAATTTATCAAAACTTCATAAGAAAAAAAAAACTTAATCATGCATAAGTTTAATGTGATATACCAAGATTTTTGTTTTGATATGAAGTAAATTAAATACACTACATTTTAGCATCAATTCCAAAAAATTCTTTTGGTATAAATTGAATTTTTTTAAACAATGCATTGAATAAAAAACTTTCTTAATAATTAAAATGCTAGGAATCAACTTTTCAAAAGGATTTTGTTGATAATTTGAGGAAATAAGATTATTAACATGATCTTATGAAAATCAAAGAAAGTCATTTTATTCAAAACTTATTAAAAACATTTTTAGAAAGAGTTAATAATTATGCAAAGTAAAGCACCACATGCACATAAGAATTGGAGTAATCAAAATGCAAAAATGCCACATGGAGAGTGGATAAAACTCCTTAAAAATAAAAAGACATAATTATTCATAAGTATTTTTTAAATAATAAATACATTTGAAATAAGAGACAAAAACATAAATATGCCTTTTTAAAGCTAATGGCTAGGAATAAATTGTGCATGCACAAAATTTAGAACATCTTTATATTTGTCATTAAATAAGAGACAAAAAGACTGAGTGCTAGGTGCCACTTGTATAATGACACATAAAATATGTTTAAAAAATAAATTTAGAATCTTAAAAAAGACACCATATGTAGACAAAAATAAGTAGATATTAATAGTATATATTAATATAAGTCATTGTGTTGAGGTGTTTAGAATCACACATTACCATGTGATTGTGCCACATGGAAAAAAAGAGTACACATTACACAAGCTTGACAAAAAATTATCAGAACACCAAGCTGATGTATGGTTTATGGTGTAGTACTGATCATAGAAATAAGTTTAAAAATATTGGAAAAAAGATCAAAGATAAATTTGAATTCTAGATCAAAAAACCCTAAAGAGAAAAATCATAATGAAGCTCTCTTGTAATAAATAAGATAAAATTTAGAATGCAACAAGCATTTAAAGTAAATACTCTAATTGAGAGGAAGGTGTGATAGAAGGTGAGGCATAATGTTTTTTTTAATTGGGAAACAAAAACTATTTATGCCAATACAAGAGGAACAATATTGTGCTTAAAATAAGAAAAAAACACGGAGAACTATTATGAGAATCGTCTAAAAAAGGTTTTAATAATAGTAAAACTATCAAATAAATCATAAAAAGTCATATTAAACAATGATATGAGAGTAAAATAAAATTTTAATGCTTGGAACAAAATGTGAATGAAAAGAGGTTAAATAATAGTCAATATCTATTAGAACATTGAAATATGTTCAAGATGCCAAGAGAAGAAGGCAAAGTATATA
Organism: Torreya grandis; assembly: GCA_037957365.1. Taxonomy (NCBI): domain Eukaryota; kingdom Viridiplantae; phylum Streptophyta; class Pinopsida; order Cupressales; family Taxaceae; genus Torreya; species Torreya grandis. Next base: position 87,697 of record JARHVA010007459.1, read on the forward strand.
AGAATGTTAATGAAAATAAAAAAATACAAAAGTGGAAAATATAACCACACTATATTTGATTTAAGTCATGTTGCTCTAGAATTCATATTTTTGTGCACTACCACATAGAGTCAAAAATGTAGAAAGAAACCGAAAAAAATTAAATAATGATTTATACTTAAAATTAATGCTTTCTATTATGAAAAAGGATTTAAAAAATAGAATCAATGAAAAAAGAACTTTATGATAAAATTTCAAGGCAAGGATATTAATTAGGACAAAAAAAACTAATAATTTTTAGTTTATGTATAAGAGAAATGGTGAAAAATTCTAAAAATAGTTTACAAAGGTGTGAACACTTACAAAAACAATAAATTTTCTGCCAAAAGAGCATGCACACACTCAAATTAAATGATAAAAAGCAACTTAATATAATACCATGTTAATACTTATGCCAATATTGAAGGATTAATGCTGAAAAAACATAAAGTAACGAGTAAAATAGAACAATATTACCTTGATATCAAGTACACCACAAATGCAAGAGACAATAATTATCAACTATGAAAACCATTAAATGGAGAAAAACCCCATGTCTATTATAATGATTGAAAATAATGGATATCCAAGTGCAATCTAAAAAATTATACAAGATAAAGAAAAATAAGAATAAGCCATGAACAAATATCTCAAGATAGACTAGTGAAAATGAGTAGAATGAGAGAGAATATCTCAATAAATAGAGCTAGAAAAAGGAAGAGGGATTTACAAAGAATACCATCATGACCTTATAAAACCTTCTTATTGTGTGTCAAATGTTATTATTCCATAAAAGGCAATTGGAAGTGAATTCTAATTCTGGGGGGAGTTACTTACATAAGTAACTCCAAGATTTCCTACAAAATGACAAAAGAGGTGTGGCACCTCATGAAATATGAATTTATATGAATTAAAAAATCACATAAATACATAGCCTACATGTAACTTTTTTTAAAAAAATAATACAATCAAACCTAATTAAGATTAATCTCCAAAATAACTAACACTTATATGCCTTGCTTTACAAATGTTACATAAATAATTTGATGACATGTGATTTACTATGATTACATATTGACATTAATATACATGATTACATGTTGATACATGATATGATAGAGTTAATTTTTTATTTTGAGATGAGTCACTTATAAAATGCATCCCTCACCTCAAAATGGGGGTCTATGAGTCATTTTTTCATTGATACATAAATCTTAATGAGTATAAAAATCAGATATTGGGAACAAATTACATGATTCAGAGAGTTTAGAGTGGTTAAGATATCAAACTAGTTTAGATAAAAGACACATATTTACACATTGATATAAATAATGGGGTAATATCTCATGCATATGCACTCACTTCATAGAGATATGAGATACAAAATATAAATTTAGATACACTTGAGTGTATATTACCTATAGGTGTACATGGTTTTTAGGAAAATAAATTACATATTTTAACACAGATAAATACATGTTCTCATAATTTAGCTTATATATGCATAGTATTATATATTAGTTGTCATAGATATAGTGGGAAGTGATATTAGCTCTTGCATATATATACTGTTTAATATATTATTTCAAACTAATTTAGTGATTCCTAATGTTATTTCATGCACATAAACACATTTTACAATGATAACTATTATATATATTTAATTTTTAAACAAAATTTGATGGAAATGGGAAGTGAGAAGCTTTGAATATACAAGTCTATATGTAGTATCTAATTCATATTTTTGGGGTAATATACATTGATATTCAATTGATCTAAATGGCCTTATAATTAATCATAGTGATCCCATGATGTGGATCCCACCTTACCATATTGAGGTTTAATATCAGAGCTTAATTAGTTATTTGAGTCAATGTAGTTGATGTTCAATAATGCTCAATGGCATTATCACTACTCCCTATTCATGAGGGTTGGGTCATTTTCATAACATACCTAAGGGATTGTATATTTATAAAAAAATTGGACTTGATCACCCAAATTATCAAATGGTTAGATAATAGAAACCATTCTCTAATACCTGAACAAGCAAGAATCATCTTCAACAATGTTATAGGGAGACATAGTTTACTCACATATATATGTACTCTTTCATTGCTCTTCAAATGTTTCAAATTTAAATTATAGTTTAGATTTCAAATTTTACTCTATGGGTGTTGAATACTAAATTTTCATTTTAGGTTTTCATAGAACAAATATGTAAATTTGAAGCCTTATCCCAAACATAGTGTGTCATTATATATATATATATATATATATATATATATATATATATATATATATATATATATATATATATATATATATATATATATATATATGTCCTTTTAATCTAGTATTTGTATTGTATTTCAATATTAGAATAAAATGGGGGAATTTTTAAACACTAAAATATGGTTTTAGACACTTGGAAATGTCATTATTTACCCACTTTACCTAAATGAACTATATGTATCTAATCCACCATTCTCTCACATCCATATGCTACCTATGGGTCCAATCCTTCCAAGCTATTGTCAGTCACCTACAATAATTCTCTTAATCTATGACAAACTAGTTATTTATCATAATTTTAAATCTCTAGATCATTGGAGTAATTTCCTATATCTAAGGCATAAAATTAATACTTAGATGGTACCATCCAAATATTATGATTTCATCCTTTGCCTAGTAGTGGTCAAATTTTAAAATTAAATAATCTTTATGGGTCAACCCATTTGACTAGCATGCAATCAGCATTAGAATGTACATAAATAGATGCATACACACACACATAATATATATATATATATATATATATATATATATATATATATATATATATATATATATATATATGACATATAAAAATTATCTATCAAGCATGTATACACCACTACACCTTGATAAAAACTAGTCTAATCCTCTCAAATTTCAAATTAGTCACTAGGAGTAGTTATTATCCAAGTTTGAAGTATATCAAAACAATTCAAGAGAATTTTTTTTCAAGTGGATAGATAATTAAGTGCACTCATATATAAAAGGATCACAATTTCACATTCACACTAAATGAAATAAATATGTGTGGCTTGTGTTCCCTCTTAAGAGTATTGGATATATAGGCAATGGTCAATCATCAATGAGGGTGATTGGGGTCAACTTAGTCAACTACACTTCCTAAGTTTTGTATAAGTTATATATCCTCAGAAGTGGATGTAGGGTTTTATATTTAGAATATGAATTATTGGTGCACACATATGACCAGACCTAGGGATTACACACAAAGATAAAGAAGAACTAGGTGCACCTACTTGTGCCCAAAAAGAGAATACAAATATCTATGGATAGAAATGTCCATCTCAAAATAAAGAAATGGATGTTACTGACCTAAAGATAATTTTTTTTCTAGGAGTGCAAAAAGATCCATAATCTGCATTAAGAAATTGATAATAATGTTTCTAGCATGCCTTTATTCATACCACCTATGTTATTTTTGAACAATACAAACAACTATTAAGTATATTATCATTTATTGTGCTTTCCATATTTAGCATTTGTAATTTCCAAATAAATTTTAATCTTATACATTCAAATATATTATTGATGTCTATACTCGATGATCTAAATTATACATAATTTTTATCTTAATTAGTGTTATAAATTAATCTAAATTAGGTTAAAATCCCTATGTGCCTTGCACTAAAATACTATTAGTCACCTATTTCCTACACATTTTTTTCATCTCAACACATTATGATTTTCATACTTCCTATAACATGATTCTATATTATGCATTGGTGTGCACATGAATTACACATTACCAACATGGGCATTATACTTTCATGGTCCTTTTGAGTTATCCATTTAACATATCTTGCATAGATGAAGAAATATTCACTATCATTATATTCACCTCACCTATGAGCTTCATTGATCATATTTATACTTATAGTTTCTTACATGGACACAATACCAACATTTACCCTTCTTTAAACTTGTATTAATATATATTCTTATCACACCCTTATGCATAGTGTGTTTACATTTATTCTTCATATAGATATGGTATTTATTGAAATAATGAATGATTAAGTGGTGTTATTTGTGTACCCTTAATAAATTAAATTACATTGGTTAAATAATAATATATTTTATTATTTATCATGAGTTTATCCTCGTGTATATAAATAATAAAATATATTAAATAACCTTTGGAGAGGTTGGACCCATAATGTGGTGGTTGGAAAAGGTCACATTATAATGATCAAATTACCTTGCCTATATAATAAAGAGTTTATATTGTAAGATGTAATGAAAAAATGAGAGTTGAGACAAATGAGGAAATGTGGAGAACACATTTCCAAGTTATGTGAAGATTGATTGAAAAGAAGTGAGAGAATGAAATATTGTATTGGGTACTTGTTAGTTTCTCATAATATGAATAATATTTGTGGGTTTTTTACCTTTTGGAGGTGTTCCCATGTATATCTTGTGTTGGTTTCATGTATGCCTTTGCTTTTGATCTCATATCTAGATCCATTACTCATATGCATTATTTTGCATGTTTTATTATGGTATCAAATCTAACTAATATTTGATCAAGTGGAAAGGTTGTAAATCAAACTTGTTGAGCTATGTTCAAGATCATTTTTATTTAAAATACATTCATGAGAGTTTTTTTAGCTTTTTTCTCCTTTAAAAATTTGTGATCTATGCATTTCTCTTATCTGTGGAGCATTTGGTTGCAAATCTAAGTATCTAGAAGTAATTTCAAGGCAAAATCAACCTTGAGAACCTCTTTTTGGTCTATTGAAGACTTAAATCTCATAAAATTTAGTAAAAAATTCTTTTTTTAGTGTTTTTACAACTTGAAATTCATTTTTAAATGCTATATCTCTATTTTTTGGCCTACTAACACTTTTGTGAAAGCCTAAGAATCATCAAAATCATTTTTTGATTGATTTTCTTCCACTAGAGCATGATTTTAAGGCCTATGTTGGCTTAAAATAGTAAAAAATCAATCAAAATTTTATTTTTGTTGATATGGCTATTGTTTCTATTTTTTTAGTGGCTAAATCTTAGTTATTTTGGCTTGCAAACTCTCCTACAAAGCATATAAAACTATCTGTTAAATTTATGGAAGATTAATTCAGCTTGGAGTGTCATTTTTTGGCATGTGTGAGCTAAAAATCTATGAAAAATCACATTTTAACAAGTAAGTCTTAGTTTTGATCTCTTTATTTGCTTAGTTTGGACATTTCCAAGTAATTTAGACCTTTACTTTGACTAATTTAGACTCCTATAGCTCATTCCAAATTTTCACTCTCCTCCTAAGTGCCATACTTCAACTTATACGGCCTCCATGAGCTAAAAATCAGTCAAAAATTCTCATTTCTCAATCTCTAAATATTGTTTATTTGTAAAAAGGCTATATATTTCCATTATAGGCCTATCTAAGTATCTATAAGAACTTATGGAGCTTTATTTCAAAATCTATTTTTTTTCTCTCACATGGGCACCACATATAGCTAGGCAAACTTCTATAGGCAAATTCTAAGTCAAAGATTAGATTTTGAGGTGTGCAATGGATTTATCTTGTAAAATTAGGAGGCTTGGAAAAATTTGAGAGCAAACAAAGGCTTGTGAAAGGAGATATGAATTGATAAAGATCCACATAAGTGCCATTGATCTCCAGCTTGCCTACAACATGAAAATAAATGATTAGTAATAGTTTTGCAAAGTATTTATTGAATACATGAATTATTAATTACTTTTATTTCAAACAAGTGGATGGTGGGTCCCTTTTTTACTGAGTTGTCTTTATCTAAAAACATTTAATTATTTTTATTTATACAATCAACAAATATTTATTTTACATGCATTTAATATTTTGATTTTAAAAAAATCTAAATTAATTAAATATGTTTTAAATCATGTAGCTTGCATGTGAAGTCTTGTATTTTTTGGAAAATAATTGTAGATCCAAGGTCCTAAAATCAATCTCAAACCCAATATATTTTTTGAACAAAATTAATTAATTTATTTTAAAATAATTAGTTAAAAATTTTGGTTATTAGCCATGCAAAGTCTCACGTGTGAAGTTTGTGACACTTTTGGCACCCTTGACTTGTCATATTTTTGGTCAAATATGGTCATGTGAACAGTCGATATTTAGGTTTTTTCATGTTTTAAATGCATTGGGATGGTATTTTATTTGATTTGAAGTCTTCTTATATGACTTTAATGTATAATTTATCTTATGACACTTGTAATTTTTGCCCTTGTTATGATTCTTTATGTTTTTTGAATTATTTTGCAATTAACTAAATGATTAGTATTATTTACTCACTAGAATATTTTTTTTATTAATAAATAAATTATAAACTATGTTAAAAAAAATTATTTTTAAACCTTTTTTATCAGTTTAGTGTAAAATGTAAACTCTTAGTGTTGACTTTAAAAGGAAGAAGAAATATTCATAACTCAAATTATAACATGAATTATTCCTAATAAGACGTGTAATGTTTGGTTAACTTAGTATCATATTATTGGTGAATTTATCATATGTGAATCACAACCTTTGTGTTGAATTTAACATGCTTGCTTGCAAGCTTACATATACTCCTATTGAAGGTTGTGTTAAAGCTTGATCCAGAAATTGTGCGTGATAAAGCAAACCCCTCTTTACAAACATATTGTTGGTAGTTTGATCTATATAACCATACTAGGATAGATATTTAATATGATGTGGGTATTGCTTCTAGATTCATATAAGATCCATACTTAAATCATTGAAAATTAGCAAAGTGGATACTTTGGTATATAAAAATAATTGTAAATTTTGGTTTATATTAGTATTGATTTGATAATGATAATTTATTTGGTTATTATGATTGTAACCATATAATTCTATTATGAGTATAATTTTATATATGTGTTTATGTTTGATGTAGGTTCTATCACTTGGATCATTTCATGTGGAAGTTGATAAATAAGCCTTGTGGCTAGGAAGGATGATAGAAGAACATCGTTTTTAAGTTCTTCATTGTACCAACCTTCTTAGTGATAGTAAAATTTGTATAGCTTTAACAAAAAATCCAATGCATCACCAAAAAATTAAAGCTTATTAAATTCCATTCAATGTTGGGCCTACAAAAGTTACCATTGAGGAAGAGTGTGCATGACAATGTCACTTATTAATATCCATATGGGTCATGTGTTTCCTTATATCTATCTATACTTATTCTTATTGTAAAGCATTGTAATATATCACTTTATGTGATTTTGGTAAAATTCATATGGAAGTATACATTATACCTAATACATAGTAGCATGGAGGTACTTATGTTATAGAATACTCTAATATGCTTGGTTGATGATAATTCATAATAAATTATGTGATGTATTCTCACTATGGGATGGATTCTCATGATCATGCTAGCCTAAACTCACTCTAAGTGGTTTAGGGTAACATAGTATAATTCATTTAAAGGTGCATATGGAGACATAATGTAAAACCCGTATGTATCTATGGGTGTATAGTGTAATTCCTTTGGGTATCTATCATTGTATAGTGTAATTTATTTAAAGGTGACTATGTGATTGCAGTTACATAGTGTAATACCTTTAGGTATCTATATTTAATTAGTGTAATAACTTTGGATGAATATGTTTATATATCATAATTCCTTTAAAGGTGACTATGGCATGATGAAGGATGTTTCCTTCAATTATTACTTCCTAAACTCGTCATGTGGATGGTTCATGGAGTGTAAGTTCATTATGTTGTTACCTCACAAAATTCATCATGTGGATGGTTCATGGAGTATAAATTCATTGTTATAAATATTATTATGGAATGCATCCCCATTTAACATTAAGGGTGAGTATTAGAATAATTAATGGTCAAGTGGTGTTATTTACGTACTCTTAATACAATAAATTACATTGGTTGAATATTAATATAATTTATTATTTATCATGAGTTTATCCTTATGTAAATAATAATAAAATATATTAAATGACCTTTGGAGAGGTTGGACCCATTAATTTGGTGGTTGGAAAAGGTCACATTATAATGGTCAAATTACCCTACCTATATAATAAATACTTTATATTGTAAGATGCAATGAAAAAATGAGAGTTGAGACAAATGAAAAAATATGGAGAACACATTTTCAAATTGTGTGAAGATTGATTGAGAATAAGTGGGAGGAAGAAACATTGTATTGGGTACTTATTAATTTCTCATAATATGAATAATCTTTATGTATTTTTTTACCTCTTTGAGGTTTTCCCATGTATATCTTGTGTTGGTTTCATGTATGTCTTTTCTCTTGATTTCATATCTAGATCCATTGCTCATATGCATTATTTTGCACGTTTTATTAGTATTATCATACATATACATGGAAACATACTTCATATTTACATATGATACTTATTTTATCTTGAGAATTAATCTATACATATGAGGACATTACTTCATCCCCATCCATTTAGATACATCATGCCATGTTTTTGTCCCATGCAATATCATCCTCATTTGAAGATGAATCTACCTTTAGACCTTACTATTAATTTATCTAAATTAGATAATTCTCACATGGGCATTGGTCCATATATCATACTATGTCTAATATGAGATATTTTATTTCACCTTTATATCATCATCCTCATTAAGGATACATCACATATATTGAGCAATACATCAAGACACATTTTTATGATAATGATAATCATTAGAGTAATATATTGGGCATTGAGCTATACATAATTTTATTTATTTCAGGTGACATGAAACTTATGGAATAATAGTTGTGTAAATCTAAATTGCTACAAGGATTTTATAATAATATTTTACTATAGTTACATGTGTTTTATGAAATTAAAAAAAATGGTATCAGCTATACACAATATTGTTACACATTTTTCTTATAGCTTCATTTATTTTGAGATGAGTGATTATAGGCACACGTTACTCAATCCCTAACCTAAAAATTTGGTAATATATCAGATCATATTCAAAGTAATTTCATATTAATATAAATTTAGGCATGGAATCTTTTTCAAGTACTCTCCTTATAATCAAAATCTAAGTTTGACCATTTTGTGTAGTACTTTCATAGCAAAAGTCAGCCAACTCTCCATGGAGTAAAATATTATCTACTCCCTTTATAAAGTATGAGGGTTCAAAAATTTCCTTTATAAGTGGTGGATATGTGTAACACTTGTCATAAATATTATCAATTAGAATAATTATAATATGAGAATTATTTTTTTCATTATGATATAGTAGGTGAATTCATTCCTAATCTATTTTTATTTTTCCAATTTCAATTTAAAATATCAAAATATAAATTTAATGTAAGGAGCATATATGGAATTTATTAGTTATTGTAAATATTCCACTTATTATTACTATGGTAAGTTAAGGTATGCAATTCACTTATGTATCATTTTGCATTGACACATAATATGTCACTCACAATATGGACACTCAATTTTGGTACAAGCCTTCTTATTAAAATATTTTTGTCATTGTTTTGTGCATATGGGTCATCTCTTTGAATTATGGACTTATTAGTATCTATTTATTTTTATTAATATTATTTTTTTAGTCTCATGGTCCTCTTTATTTATTTTTATCATTCTAACATGTTTTTATTGTGTTCATAAGTCTATTTTCTCTCATTTATTTATGTGTTTTTTATTCTCTTGGACATGACCAATAGTATGAAAATCTTATCCTATCTCTTTTTTAGGCCCTTATACCCATGGTACCTTATTATATTTTTTAGAATCCATTTTTTGGTTGTTTCCCTTTTATTTATCAAAATTTGGGCATCAAAATCACTTTAATTCAAACCGTGAGAAACCTATATATACAAATAGTCTATGAGAATTTCAAGTGTATATTTATCAATAAATAAGTATCCATATATAATATATAATAAATAATATTAAGGTTCCATACAAGTTTATAATCTATTTATTTTTAAGTAGGCACACTCTACATTGATTTATCTCTACTCAAAGACTTGTACCACATCTCTTACTAGAACTAACCAAGATAGTTGTGCATATAGTTGCATCTCCCATCTATGGAGAGAAATAAAAAATTATTATATCAATCCTCCAATCACATTTAATATTAAATATAGAGAGTCATATTTTGGCATAAAATATACATAGTTATAAAAAATTCATGGTTTTCTAACCCAACTAATTCTGCCTTTATCTTTTTATAAAATTTTATGGCAAGTTATTTTAGAGACATTAAAGAAAAAAATTAGGTAACTTTTTCCACCAATTAATAAAACCATAGGCATATGAGATTATGACATATATTAAGGCAAATACATAGAAAGTTATATAATACATAAAGTAGTGTAGGACATGATTGGCACAATAGGACACAAATGACTATCAAACTAGGATATTGATGATCCTACCTAGGGCATGAATGGTGTAGGTGTTTATCTCATATTTTTATAGTTAGAGGCCAAAATTTGACATAAGGTAGCAAATAATTGTGTAAACACTCCATTTTCATCATTTTCATGTCAAATTTGTAATAAGAACATTTTTTGGAAATAATGCACAAATCAGGTTATAAATCATAGAAACATCCAAATTCACTCATAAACATTACATGCATATTATGAAACACTTTGGTATATACCTCATTGGGTAATTGCAATATTTACAATCATCAGCTTCATGTATTTCATATTGAGTCAAATTGTGACTTTGAAAGTAATATTTTGTACCAATTCGGTGGAACCCTTATTCAACTTTAAAAAGTCACATCACTTTGAATTAAATTAATTAACCTTATTAATTCACCTAATATTCCTCTAATGGTAAATTCCATAGATTTTGGGATTTTATTATTTTTATAAATTCATTAATTGAATTATTACTCCATCACATAGAAATTGGATTCAAATATCTATAATCATGACATCACATGAAAAGTTATCAAACATTTGCATTAATGAACATAAACATCATAAAATGTAAGCCCATGCTTAAATAATGTAGACTAAAACCCCAAATATTAATAACATTAACTCCCAAAATTAGAATAAATTTCAACCACACATCTTTATCTTTATGTGATGGTTGAAAATAGTCTAAGAAGTCTATAAATACAAGGTTTATTTGACATTATAAACAAGATTTTTAGTCCAAACTTACTATGTCTAAATAAATAAAAACTTTAACATTTATTTAATTATTCATCCAAACCAAAATTATTCAATGGGATATGTCATTTACATTATATTGTGACATTAAAAACACTACAATCAAGGCTCCACACATTTACATCTAACTTAGAAGGTGACATCCACATAGAAGGTATAATTGTCTTTATTTTGTCTTCTATTTTTTAAAAATCTTATTAGACATTTTTCCAATCTAAGAACCATGCCTAGGATGTTATGTTGATTATTGTTTTCATTTTTGATTTTGTGACTAAAAATAACTAACCTCATTTGTACTTGTGTGTTTACATATGGCACGCCTGTTGGGACCATGCACCCCAAAATCCTCTTGATAAAATTCCATCATCCTTTAATTTCAAAATTAGATCATTTAGATCTTAATTTCACTTTTTTCTCCTACATTTTCCATTTTTATCTTTTCTACATTTCAACAGGAATGCTTTGCTTATTGATGGTATCACTCTATGTAATGACAATATCACTCATCCTGTGTTTTTATCTCTACATGTTTTTTATTAAAATGTAGGAATGTTATGAACATCAGTGGTAATGTGTTATGTATCGATGGGAAAACTCTTGGATCAATTAAATATATAAATGGTTATATTGAAAACTCTAATGGTATGAATGCCCTGCAAATTGACAGTATTGTTTTGCATATCAATGAGATTGGCTTGTGGAATAATTACATCATGAAGGTAATGTATATGTTTTATTCATGTCTATAATCTTTTAAAATTATTTGGAACACCATGTTAAATGATGTTATCACACTATAAATTGGAGATATCACCTTTATAATCACTAAAATTACCAGTTTATTGTTTGTTGTTTCTTATGTTTGTAGAATAACAAGATTTTCATGCTAAATGATAGGATCACCCTATTAAATGGTGGTATTTCACTATATAATTTTATAGTGAGATAAATATATATCCATTTAACTTCCCAAACTTTCCAAAGACCGCAATTGAAATATTAATTTGTTTATTGTAGAAACTCTTGAAAAAGATGTGGTTTCTACATAAACAAGTACTTTTTTAACACCTATATTTGGTACAACTAAAAAAAGAACCAAAACTTACATTTGGTGTCCTAAAAAAAAAATTACTTTATTTATTTCACTACTTATATGTTTTAATGTAAATAATTTATCATGCATATGATCTTCCCTTACCCGCTTTAGGGATCCTAGGTGACCAAAATGAAAATTTATTTTTATCCCACTCTCTTTTTTGTTGACTATGTAGGGTGGATTTCATCTCCTTATTATGAGTTCTTAGAGAAGGACCACGTGGGTTTTATCCCCTAGTGTACATACCAACTGTGTACATATAATGTGTGATATAAATTGAGATTAGTTGTCATTAATATCATAGATAAATTCCCCATAAAGAGTTTTGTGATATAAAGGGGTTTATCCCTAACTCTATGCTATCAAACTTCACCTTCAGAGTTCAAATTTATAGTATTACTTCACTAAGACATTTACAATTGAAGTGATCATGGAGGGACAATACCCATTTCTAAGTTTTCCATGATTTTTTCTTCTTAGACATATTTTGAGCCTTACATATTGCAATGTATATTGGGTAGAATTTAAAAAATCCATGTCAAAATTTTAGATTAAGACCTTCAATTGTAAAATGAATCATAGTACTAGGGAAACCAACCTCCCCAAGATTTCATGATGTATCACTGAAAGTGAGGGTTAGGTGAACCTAATTAGCCACTGTTTCAAGTAAGTTAGTTATGTGAACTAAACTTTGGTTACACACCCATTATTACATTAAAGATAGGGCTTGTTTTGAATGTGTGATTTTGATAATTTTTTGTCTTATCCTCATTTTGTGTGACACATCTTACACATCAAAAAATTAAAAAGTATTACAATTAATAAAACATTTTATTTTTAAACTCATGTAATAAGGAATTAATTTGTTTAAATTTTATGTCATATTTATTCCATTCTAAGTGTTATGTCTCCCATTTGAAATGGTATTTTCTCCCTATTATATATTTCTTTTATCTATTTCTAAACAAATTTAGGTCAGGTTTGTTTGAACCAAAATATGATTCTAATGTAATTTTAAATCAGGTTCATTTTGAACCATAGTCTAGTTCTAAATCAAATTTAAAAATTCAATATAAGTTTAATTTTAAAATTACAAGTGAATTCAGCTTTCAAAAGTCAACTAAAGTCAACTTTAAACTTATGTCAACTCTAAAAGTAAAACTTTAATCAAATTCAAATGCTAATTCAAAATTAAACATTTTCAAGATCTTAAGATCAAAGCTTGGTTAATGGATGTTCAAGAAATAATTTTTAACCTTTTAAGCATTTCACTCCAACAATTGGAAAATAATTCAAATCAAACATTGTTCTACTTTAACATTCTACTTTTACAAGTTTACATTGGGATTTCTACCTTGACCAAGAAGTGTTCTTAAAATATATTAAGATGCAACTTGACTCCAAATCATTTCTCAAATAAAAAAATCCAATTTGAATTTTCAAGTAAAACTTTTCGTGTATTCATATTTAGTCAATTCAAATTCCTCATTTTTTATTCTAATATAAAGATCATTAATCCAAACATGCCTAGATATATAAGAAGCATGGATATCTATAACCATAACTCTGATAAGGAATGGTTTTGTGATCCATTTTAATATTTTAAAAATAATTAAGACCAAGATTAGGAGGAAAATCAATATGTATATGATTATATGTTAATCAAAACAAAATAAGTGCACAACCATGTTTGAATAGAGGAGATACCTCTAAAGCTAATTTCCACTTAATAATAGGCTCTTATTCAAACTTATATCCAAATTACATAATTTTAAAAGAAATTAAAATGGTATATTATATGCCCCACCCAAAATATCCAACTCATTATCATACAATTACAATAGATTAGTCAACTTATATCCTCTTTGGCTACCACCCTAATTACTACTTGTTTAAATAATCCTCTACCTATGGAGCAAAACCTACCTATTGAGCAACAAAAACAAAATTTACTAGTTAATCCTTTATCAAGTTCATATCCATTTATATCTCTTGAACCAACCCCTCATATGGATCCATATCTATAATCTAATAGCAATCCACCACAAGTATTTCATAATCTGCACAAAGTCCTTCCTAGCCCACAAAAAATATCTTCTAGTTCCAAACCACTTGATTCTATTTCACAATAAGTTCCTTGGAACTCTATAAAAAGTCCTCTTATTTCCCAATAAGTTCCCTCCTCTAATTTTCAATAGAAAGTTTACAATGAATCTCAACACTTTGATCTTAGTTTGTAACAAGCTACTTGGAACTCCCAACAACTTCCTCCTATTTCCAAACACGTTTCCTCCTCTACATTAAAATAACAAGTTGCCAATAATTCTTAACACCTTTCTCCTATTTCTCAATTAAATCCTTTAAATTACCAAAACCTTGATTTTAGTTAGTAATAGGTTCCTTTAAATACCTAATAAGTTTTTCTTAGTTCCCATTCTACCTCTTCTAATTCAAAACAACAAGTTTCAAATCATCCATTATAATAGGTTGTGATTAATCCCTAACAAATCCCTATTAATCCAAAATCCATCCCTTCTAATCAATAAAAAATCCCCACTCTCTAATAGTAAATCCATTTATTACAAGTTCCTACTTTTTAGCAGTAAATTCCCCCATATCGATAACAAATTCTTGAAACCTAACATTTTTTTGTTAATCTACTTCCTAATACTAATCAATAGTGAGTACATTATCAATAGTAGAATCCTATTTATAGGGTGAATAACCCTATCATCTCATTCTAAAGTGTAGCCATTCCAACTCAATTCAATATTAATCCACCTATCTATCCAAATCAATCCAATCTCCATCTGAGCATTCAAAAAAATAAACTCCCTCCATCCTATAATGCTCCCACTCTCCAATAATTTTAAGAGATAAAAGACATTGTTTATAAGGCTCCAAGTAGGAGATTAGGATAAAATGAACAAATTTTATGAAATATGTCCATACCCATTTGACATGAGTTTTATTCAATAAATTTTCATGTCTCATTTTGAAGAACCATAATTTTAAAAATACAAAGGAAGGGGTGGTCCTAAAGAGCACTTGAATGAATTATTTATGGCATGTTAGGAAGTGGCCTATATGAATATCTATGTAATTTGCTTGTTTTAATGAAATTTGGGTGGGAAATCCTTAGAATGGTTTATACACTTACCTAAAGTAGCTATCATCACTTTTTATGGCAAATCACTTATAAAACATATATCATGAGTTGACCATGGTCAACTTATGTAGTGTCAAACAATGTAACAAGAAAAGTTTGTAGCTTGCCTATAAATATGAATAAGTTTGTCTAATCACTTCCCTCACAATTTTTTAGATAAATAACTAGAAAACATATTCACTTATAATCTCAATTTAGAGTTGGTTCATAACCTAAGACAACATCATGTTGATACATTGGAGGAGATTATAGATAAAAGAGTGCAAATGGAAAAGGAACATATAAAAAAAGGCCTAGTTAAATTTTTTTCCTATAATTAGGTGCAAGCTCAAGATCTACCACAAGCATAAGTACATCTAATAATCCTAAAGTATTTAATATAAATAAAAATGTAGCAGGTGATGGAGTAATATAATCATGACATGTGTAAATGGTGTAACTAACTCTTGTCCAAAATAATCAACCTGATTCATTTATTATATCAAAAATGTCACCTCCACAAAAGAATGAATATAAAAAAAAATTATTTAGTGACCTTGGTGAACCTATTAAGGTAATATTTTATAAAATAGTTACAGATAACATGATAATTTAGACAAACACAAATATTTTTTAGAAGACTAACCAAAACCTTAACTATATAGGGACAAAAATTATTATGATTGGCATCATGTTAAAGGGAATAGAATTCATAAGTGTGTGAAATTAAGGAACATCATTCAATATCTCCTTGATTAGGGTGACTTCAAGTTGGATAATTTTACATCAACTTCTAATCATAATATGGTTATATTTTACATCCACTTATAATCAAAATATGGGTATTTATAAGGACCCATTTTTGAAGCATAACTCTAATAGTCAAGAACAACCCTATAATATAAATTAAGGGATAAATCAAAATTATGGAAATCATAATCAATGTCAATATTCCCAAGCTAATAAAATTAGGTACAATGATGTCTTATATATCTTCAACACTATTTTAGGTCATATTACTAATAACCATGTGGATATTATTAAGATTAATCCCTATCAATATTATAACACACCTAATAATGTTATTCCATTCATTATTTGACCTCCTCCTTCATATCACTCCTATTCTAACATGCTATAGTAGTTTTACACCTCAAATTCCATTGGTCACTATTTTAGGTCCTATGCCTCTTAATTCAGATAATCCTTTGCCAAATTGAATTTGTGTTGTTGAAACTTAACTTAAAAATTTAATACTAAAAGGTCCTTCACCTTCCTCCAAAAATAATCCTATTTAAGTATATTTGCCTTCTAAAACCAAATTGTCTCCTCCTTCCATTGAGAAGTAGTATTATCTTGGTGAATAATTGAAAAAGACACTTGCATAAATTTTTATTATATATCTCTTGTGTATACCAAAAGTTAAAAAGAATATATTGTATGATCTTATTCAATAATCCATATTACCAAATGCCATTAAACTTGATATCTTCTAAGCACTTGTGGGGTATTTATCCCTAGTTCAACGACTTACATTTGATCAAATTGACATGTCATCCCTTGGTCCCCTACACAATAACCCTCTTCACATTGAATTCATCATTTCTTAAAACAAAATTAAGAGGTTTCTCATAGAAAATGGTTACAGCCTAAATATAGCCTCCTTAAAACTAATAAAAAATTGGGATATACTTCAAAATATTTGAATCCAAACACCAGTACTATTAAGGAATATGATAATGTAGAAAGAGACTCATCGAACACTATTTGCTTACCCATCATTATTGGCCTTATCACCCATGATAACCTCTACCATGCCATATAAACTGAGTTATCATATAAATTTATTTTTAGAAACCCTTGGATACATGAAGTACATGTAGTACCTTCCATAATACCCCCATATCTTGAAAATATCCATTTTGTAATGGAGGTTACTATTCTTGGTGACTTACAACCTTATAATATTACAAACATTTGGAAACCAAATGCAATCAATAAAATTATTATCCTAGCATAAATCATGTGCCTTTAAAGTACATGAGTAAATATCATGAAACCCAATAATTTAATTACATTAATCCAAGTGATCTTCCCTTAAATTCTACTACTCCATCTTCTCAGATTTCTACCCACTTTACTATTGAAGATAAAGGTCTTAAAACCTACAACATTAAATATGATTTCCACATTGCCAAATTTCCAAAATATTCCAAATCACATGGTAGACCCAAGATAGTTTAATCTCAAAAAATATATCATCATCCCAATGGACCTCCTCTATTTATAAAAAAAGAGCTTATTGACTCTTGAGTAAAACAGTAGCTTAGACAATTCCTAGTTGTATAATGATGATGATTCCACCTCTTGTTATCTTATTTCTAACGTGATCATGAAACATCAAGACTACAAAGGAAAGGGATTGGAACCAAATCAACAAGCTACTCTTGAGCTAGTATCAACAAATAAACACAAAATTACTTGAGGTATTGGATATAAACTACCTAGGGGTGACCCCTTAGATCTTGAGAGTGACACTACTTTAGCTTCTAATGAAGATGATACCATTAGTGACACAAAGTCCTATGATAGTTACTATGATGATCTCAATAATACAAACCTCTTCAATACTATTATTATTCTTACTATCATATCTTATTCTAGTTTATATCTTTTTGTTAATTACCCTAAACTAATCAATTGGGGTCAACAAGATCATATTATATCATTGGATGATTTCCAAAATCAAGAACTACTTTCAAAGTTCTTGGGCCTTAGAAATGGTTTATTGATTAGAAATCACAAGAAAGGATTTGAGATCACATTGAACCATACCACCTTATTTGAATAGTAGGTGAAATTCCTTGAATAAAATAAAAAATAAATAAAATAATGAGGTCCATTAGTGAAAACCACTATTAGGCACTTTTGGACTAGGGAAAAAATAAATAAAAATACAAGTCCTTGGGTGAAAACCTATTTCATGTGCCAATGTATGGGGAAGTTGAATTTTCTCTTTTGGAAGATTAGAGTCCTACAATTTCACACCTTACATTTGGATCAAATATTGGTACATAAGAATGAGTGTTTTCTTTGTTGGTTTAATATTTCCTACAAACATTTATTGAATGGTCATTACCTAACATGGGTGATTCAAAATCATCTTACATGGGTGGACCTGAAGGCCCACAATCATATGATGAATAAAAATTTCCTTTGGTACCTAATTTATTAGAATATAGTTCTACACTATTAGTGAAAGACACTACTGAGATCAATATTAACATAGTAGATGAACCTAAAATTGTTAATATTGGTGCATTCTTCACTATAGAGGAACATTAATTTATCATTTTTATTCTCCAAGAATTTATTGACATATTTGCATGGTATTATACTAATATCTTGAGGCTATATCTATCTTTGGTTGTACATCATCTTGTTGTACACCTATATGTTAGGCCTATTAAAAAAAAATTATGGAAGATGCATCCATGTATTTCTATATTGGTTAAGAAAGAATTGGAAAAATTATTGGGGGCCAAATTCATTTGACCAATTGATTAATCATAATGGATATCCAACATTGTTCTATTTAGTTAAAAACTATAAGGTATTCATATATGAATGGACTTAAGGGATATTAACAAATCATACCCTAAGGATGAAATTACATTACCCAACATAGATATGATTATGGATTCAACTATAAGATACAAAATGCTATCCCTCACAGATGGATTTTCAAGATATAATCAAATCAAAATTATGCTAGGAGACCAAAAAATATTGTTCACCACTCGATGGGGGGAATTTTTTAATCAAGTGATGCCATTTGAATTAAATAATAATGGAATTATATATCAGGATGAAATGAATTTCATCTTCCATGTCATCATGCATGATATTATTGAATACTATTTTGATGGCATTCTAGGAAAGTCAAGAACATGAGAAATGCATCCATAGTTTTAAGTATAATATTTGAGCTACTAAATACAAGGTGTGCCTCAACCCAAACAAATATGTCTTTGGCATCACATCAATAAAATTACTAGGTTTCATTATTTCCCACTGATGAATTGAAGTCGAATGAACCAAGGTGAAGTACATCATATAAATGCTTCCTCCTCATTTTAAATAGCTCCATATTTTATAGGGAAAAATATATTCTATTTAATGCTTCATTTTATTACAATCCTTTCACTCATCTCTTGAAGAATGGAACCACTTTTTAATGGAATACCAATTGTTAGAAAGAGTTTGAGAAATTAAAAATGTATTTAGAAAACCTACCCGTTGTAGCTACTAAATATAAATTATATATCACCTTAGTGTTATATACTTGGAAGCTAATTCTCATGGTTGTACCTTTAGTTCCTAGACCTCATCACTACCGAAAGTCTCAAATCCATTATCTCTTATGCGTATTACTTATCTACTAGTTAGACCATATGTTATTCTAATGATCAGGCCTTCTATACTATTTAAAATTCTATAAACCTACTTATTGTCATCCTCTACAAGTTTTATACCTATATATATTTTCCCACTTCCCAAACACTTATGTCCCAACTAGATGCCTATATCCACATAAGTGTCATATGCCAAACTAAGTGTTCAGTGCCCTAAATTCATCAAGTTCACAATTATAATGTGTTCTTATGGTCTGACTAAGAATTTTAATGTGATATATTTCTTGAAAGGATTGGTATATATACATGATCAATCCTCATTCATTCCTCACCTATAAAATACCTATCAACTCACCATGCAACATACCAAAAACACTCAATCAATCATTCAAGTCATAAAATATTACGTATTCTTTCTTATTTCAATATTAATAAAAGGGACAACCCATCTATAGGTCTAAATTAATAAAGGATAATCCCATAATCCATATTTTACAAGTTACAAGCTAGGTCACTTTATGTACTTGATTATCACACATTGCATCCATATGCACACACAACCCAACATATAGGGGATAAATACATAAGTCTGAGGCCCTATTCAAATTATTGGATATGTAGGAAGTGCATAATGATAGAGTTTTCCTTGGGTAAACTTCACATCATGTGCCCACTAACCCATTTTTTCCATAGTCACTCTAAGGGTGAATAAATAGGGTTTGATCAGATGATAAGGAGTGATAACATATGAGTTATCCAAGTACACTAGAGTAGAGTTGAAATAAAACCTAGAAATTTCTAGGTGATCTCATATAGATCTAGTAAATATTCTATACTAGACACCTAAATCCAAGTTATACATGTGCATCGATGCAACTATCTAGATCTGAGGAAAGTGTTTGAGGCCACAGAGTGTGAATTTCTAGAATCTGATAATTAATCCATAATGTAAAGCTAGTATACTTCTATAATGTTCCATATTAAATTTGCATGTACATAGTAAACTAGATGAGTACTCTTTTTTTCCATTTATTTCAATATCAATCAATAGTTTTACTTTATATTTTTAGCATATCTCATCATTTAAATTTAGAATAAAATTTTGAAATTAACTAGCTTGATATACATATGTTTATCCCTTGTACTTATTCATTTATATATTATTAAACTTATATTATAGTGATCCATCTCAATTTAAGGTTAAACATTAGGTGAACCCAACCCATGTGAATGCAAAATATTTTGATTCCTAGGGTTTTAGTTTATTTAAAATTCTAAAATCTTCTTTTGTAATCAGTGGAAAATGTTAATCAAAAGACTTATTTCAAATTGAAGATAAAGAAGCATTAGTAACTCATCTTAATAACAACAAGATATTAATGGATGTATTTTTTTATGTTATAAGACATGAAATAAATAAACATGTTAAGGCTAAGGCATCATCACCTGGTGATAGTGAATACTTAGGTGGTACTACAACTGATTCTATACCAATCAACCTCCCAACATCTAGTGTGGGCATGGATTATTTCTTCCAATATTTGTTCCTTGGAACTAATATAACTACATTTTACATGGGAAACATTAAAAATTCAACATAATTACTATTTTCAATGTTTTTATCCACTTAAACAATGTGAACACCTCCTTTGGTGACTTCTCAAAATTCAAACCTTAATGATCAGGATGTGAAAGATATTTTTTAAACTATAAAAAAATTCAATCCAAAATTATAAATATTGAATATAATATTATGAAATTGACTTATTTTATTGATTCAAAAGAGGTGTTGCATAACCCTCTTGCAAATAAAATATATTTCCAGCCATTGCCAACTAGGTTTATTGCACCTATGTTCACATTTTATGATGGAAAAGGTGATCTTAAACAACATATTTGATATTTTTATGTGGCATGCCTTGTTTATGACTCAAATTATAAATTTGTAACTAAATTATTTCCAAGAATCCTTAATTAATATGCTCTTAGGTGGTTTTATGACTTACCAATCCAATAACTAAAAGCATTCAAACCTCTTTTAGATCTTTTTTTGGCACACTTCTCTATTGTTATCAATTAGATTTTGTACCCTCTATGTTTTGTATGAGTTGTACTACATAGGGAATCTAATGACATAATTGGATCACCTCCAAGTTATGGGATGTTTATGAATTGAGGTGAATCTCTAGAGAAGGCTATATTCCTTTCACTGAGCTTAGTTTAACTAATACATGACTAGCTCACTTCTAACTATAGCTTCTTTATGATTTTGTTCCTAAATGGGGTTTTATTTTTAAAGAAAATAGCTTTGAAGGAGTTTTAAAACTATAAATGGTAATGAACCAAAGGGTTTTAGTGGAAATTATTGATTTCTTTAATCGAACATAGCTTGAATAGTAATATACTAAAATATCTTGAAACACAATCTTATATGAGTATGAAATCAAAGATAATATTGGACATTTTATCAAATAAGGAACAAAATTCTCAAATTTTCCTCAAAAATATTTCAAAAGGGAAAGATAAATAACACAAATGATTATATATTACTAAAATAAGACTTATATCATTCTCAAATGTAACAAAATATGTGCTTAAACAAGGATGACAGAAAAATAAGGAAGGTAAAACTTTAGTATATTGATATTATTTACATTACAACATGTAGATGAACTTCTCAAAAGTAAAAAAAATTATCTCTCAACAAAAATATCCATGGGATATATAGGAGACCCATATTTATACAAAACACTTACTCTCTTGAGAGAGAAGATGTCCAAAAACCTTACACTTACTCCTAGAGAAGGAAATCAGGGAGCTCTCATACAAATGTCCTCATTTTTAGCTAAAAAAGGCATCTTTGGTGGAATAAAAGGAAGAAAATAACCTTACAAGCATCTAGGCACTTCACCAAATGTTGAAGAAGGAAAAAAATGTTGTCAGAGTCTTCCATTCGAACCATATCTCCTTGAGTTCATTTGAAGAAGTCTCTCACCATGAAATGGCATTCCAAAATGAAACTTCATGACTTGGACAATATTTTAACAAATTTGAATGTTTTTTAAATATTTCAAAACATAAATTAAAAAACCTAACTTGTAAGTTACAGTTGAAACTTTTGTAACTTATAAGTCACTTGACAAAAGGGGATCTAAAAATTATAATGTGGGGATTTTAAAACTTGTAAGTCATTCAACTTGTCAAAAAGAAAAGTGAAAAATATAAGTTTCACTTTTTCAAATTAAAATTTATGAAATAATAGTTAAAAATTATAAGTATCACTTTTCAACTAAAATATAAGAGATGCCAAAATGACAATTAAAATTTACAAGTTGCAAATTTTCAATATAGCTTACAAAATTTATAATTTACAAAATGCATTCTTATTAAATAATTAATCAATGATAGTGACGTCAAAAGATTCCTTATCCTTTTTCACTTGTATCTAGTTGATGTAAATGTCAAAGTTGTTACATATTTCTTATAGGTGCTCTTCATCAGGACCAATTATGTAAACATTATTGATGTCACATTCTACCATTACCTCAAATAATTATATGGAAGAAGCTCTATAGATTTGGATATCCTTACCCATCTGATCAAGTGTATTATGGTAATTAATAAATAAATGGATGGAATCCAAATTGAAAATTGTGTCATGTATTTACTCCTTCTTAATCACCTCCTTAACTTTATCTTAGAAAACCTAAATTGGAAGAGGTTCAAATTGGTAATTTGCTTCCTCATATGATAATTTACAAATTGAATCTTTGATGTCATACATTACATCGATGGCCTTGTCACTTGTGCATTTGGCCTTATAAATACTTTCATTAATTATTCTAACTCTAAATTTGGTTGCCCTCTCTAGTTCATCATGCTCTAAAAGATTTTTTAGTATCTTTTTGGACACGAGGATATCACTCTTTATTTGTTCAATGACCTACAACTTGGGAGAGTAGAGCTTTAGCCTTTCAACATATTCCTCATATTTTTTTATTTCTACCTCCATAGTTGCATGGTCATCCTTTAGTGTTTTGAAATAATCCATTACCAACCCTATCACCTTGTTCACATTGGAAAATAGTTCTTCAACCCAATTCTTTGTATCTCTACCTATTGTGACAATCTATATCATTGTATCAAATGTCTCCTTATAAAGGAACTAAGGGGTAGATTGAGTTGGCTAGGTTGGTTTGAGTGAATGTGTTAGGTCTACGACCTTCTTTAAGGTAGTTGTCAATTACTTTACTTTATTATTTAACTCATCATTGGTGACCTTGTCACTATCCATTTTCTCAAAGAGAGAACTTATGCTTGTCTGGACATCATGTTTTAGTCCCTCTCTCATTGGATGACCAAGGTGTATCATGGATATCTGATAATCCCACACCTAAATCTTCTTTTTATTTATTAGGAGCAATAATTTCTATCTCCACATAATTATCCCCTATTTCATCATAAGGGACTCTAGAAATAGTCTTGGGACCTCTCTTTGGTCATTTAGATGCTTTCAATGGACCAAAATCTAAGGTGTTAGGAGATATCATTTACTTCCTCTTATTAGATACTGATTATGAAAGACAACAAGGAGTGGCTACCAATAAATCATTTCTTATCCCAATGGCCACTATTACCTATGAATTTATGACCAAAGCTACCAGACTAGTAGTTAGTATCACAAGTTTTATATCTACCACTAACATTATTAAAGAGTCTTCGACTAATGATTTTGTTGTCTCTACCCCACTAGTGGGTTGACTAGTTGTAGTTGTTTTAGTGGGATTCTATATCTCCACCTCCTTGGTTGGAGTTTGGGTTAAAGTGAGAGTGAGAAGAGAGGATACTTGGATGGGTAATAAGGGAACTTGTGGATGGATGGTTCCCAAGGTAGAAAATAATCTAGCAGTGTGGTTAGAA